>JARQOC010000001.1:227047874-227202815 GCA_033576535.1 Allobates femoralis | reverse complement strand
TTAAAAAAATATTCTTAGATAGTTTTATATATGTGTCCTTGCTGTGGCGCCCCTGTGGGTTGGCTGTCACAAATGGTATTTCTCCTACATCGTTTGTAATGCCATGTCTGAAAAGAGTTGGAGCTCCCTCTGCTGGAAGTACGAAGCATTCACACACTGCCTGATCTCTAACCAAAAGGTTGAGCATTGAGACCTGTTTTCTGGCTCAGCTTAGTGGCTGGGAGTATGGGTTATTTTTCAATACAGCACCGTGTCTAGTATCACTGAGAAAAATAAGGGAGAGATTCTGTGAGGAGAAGGCTGGGGAGCTGCTTCGAAGGAACCAGCTGCAAAGCAGGGCACCTGTCCCTAGGCTACGCAGGGATGCAAAGCCTGAGGGCAGAAGCTGGAGGCTAAAGAATTCCATGTTCACTAGCACTTAGGTGGAACCTCTGGGCCCAAGCAATACCAAGGGCTAAAGAACTGCTGGAAGAATTTGCATTGCACACCTGGCAAGAGGTAATCCACATAGAAAAAGAGGGAGCACAGGACACTGCAGAAATCAGCAGGAAGGCTATATCTCTCATCCAGCAGAGCAGACCACACTGACTATCACACTTAATGTGTGTGAACAAGGTGCCAGTAGAAATAAAACACATAACTTTAAAGAGGTTATTCCGCTGCATACTAGAACACTACAAAGAAAGAGATAATTTCCATAAACGGATACCGTATGTTTAAAAGAATGTTCCTGAGCTGAGATAGTCTTGTATACTGTATGTTCCCCTGCTATGTACAGTGAAATGAATCATACCACATGATCATACCACATCTCCTGGGAACAATAGAAAAAATGAAAGCAGCACTAGGAACAGTTCACCTCGGGTGCAGCGTCCAGCAGTATTCAGTTGTATATAGTTACCAAAAAATCAGACAGCACTCCATATTGCACATCATGCCTTGCTTTATTGGCCCATTTGAACTGAACGTTTCGGTTCCTCAAGAACCTTCTTCCAGCAGTGTACAACTCATAGATTGTGCCAAGTTTATATAGTGTGACAATCATCAGTGTTATTACATTCAATTATCCATAAAGTGCATTATTACAGTGGTTTTCAACCTCATACATCATAAACCATCAAATGCCTTATCTCATTAATAAATATAAAGTGCCTAGTGCTCATTTAATATAAGTATTACAGTGTATACAATACAGACATATTAATATATAAAGTGCCTCCAGGTGTTTTAAATACATTTCATTTGCTGCAAATCATCAGACTCACCCATCACATGTAAATGGCGCTATGTCCCGGAGACCAGCGTCTTCCGGGATCCCTGGGCATGCGCAGTAGTCCACCAATCTCTGCAGGGTGCGGCGTCACCTGTCGTTTTCCACCAATCCCGCTGCTGCTCAGCGGTCACATGGTGCAGCAGCCAATAGTGAGTCGGCGCCTTCATTCCACATACAGCGTCGCTGCCTCATGACGCTGCCTGTTTGTACCTGGGCTTCCGTCCTCCATCTTTGTTGAGGGGCGATTTCTGCCCATACTACATATTATACTAGTAGCACTATAGTGTCTTAATTACATCTTATGGCCCTGCTCCCTACAGTACCAAATTGTGATTATGACCCTGTACGGTCACATAATATCACTATACAGGCCTACTAGGTCACTGCCCAGGAGTCCTGGTCAACAAGTAGTGCCAGCCCAGTTTCCCGTTTCCTCCTCTCCTACTGTGGCCTGGTGTGGTAAAGGACATGGGATAGAAGAAGATGGTAGTTAGTAAATTTGGTACATTTGATAGGGTTAGATTGGTGGATTGTATACATTTTTAAAGGGCCTTAGCTGCACTCTTGAAACAAGAGGTTAGGGAACAGGTTTGGAAAAGTGGGTATGTAGAGATATTTTTGCTGCTGTACTTGGGAAAATTTTATCTAATTTAATTTAATTTAATCTCGACAGGTATAGGTCAGATGAAAGAGGAGGAGAGGAGGTGGTATTGCTTCATTCCTCATACATTTGCTAATTGGCTCTTAGTGTTTTGCCATATTTGCAGATATTGTTGCCAAGAAAGAACCCTAGCAATTTTCAGCCCTTTTTTGTTACATGCAATCTATAGGTGAGGCATACCTTGAGTTTGTTGGTATATCATAGCTGCGTTATGTTGAGTAATTTCATCAGTGCAAAGCTCTACATGTGGGCCTATATTGGGATCACAAAGATATTGGTTTTTGGATGCAATGTATGATAGCTCGTCGTGGTCACTGTATTAACAAAGCAAGCAGTATAATATGGTGATCTGTGAGCTCAAGCACTTGGGATTGGTACCAGTCTATGTGAATATAATGGGAGAAGCTGTGGTCACTGAGGGGCAGCTATGCCAGGTTAGAAGTTAAGGCCTGCATTTTGTTATTTTCCATTTGTAGGTATTTTCAAAAGGAATTTCTATGTCTGACATAGGAGGATGTCTGCATTTTCATTTGTTACAGGACATAATGTTGCGACCGTAAGGGCTGGGGTGCTCAACCATCCGGGTCAAGAAGTTCAGAAGTGACAGTGGCGGTCCCCAGAGGTTGTGGCCCTGGCCGGACATGTTAATGGGTTATTTACAGAGGATAGTAGAGTTTTTCGTGATGCCAACTGGAGTTCTGACCATAGATGGCCAGGGCTGTTGTAGGGGTTTCCAAGGGGGAGATGGTGAGGCAACCAGATGGTAAGCCCTCATCAGTGAGGGCCGAGGTCCCTTGGTAGGTGTAGAGAGATGGATGGAATGGCACTGAAGAGGAGGCTGAGGGTGGTGCAGAAGGACGCAGGAAGGATTACACAAAACAGAGTCTTACAGTTCTTACCCTTTCCTTGAAGTTGGGAGCCGTTACAACCCAGCTGGGGTACAGTGTTCACTAGGATTATAGCCTGGCCAGCCCAGAGGTAATTGGAGTCCATCTTGCTGAGACAAAGGGTATATGGCCTTCTAGCTGCCTTTTCCCATTCTGACACTTGCTACCTCTTGTCCTCTCCTATGTGTCCTGTTGTTGGCAGTCCATGCAGGCAGGTAGTTGCGGGTCCTACGAGCGATAGTCTTTTGTCCTCTGACCCTATATAGCCCCTTGAACCTCAGGAGGGTACACAAGGTGAGTCACTGTACTTGAAGCCCAGTGACTCCCCAGTTTCTCAACTGATCCTGAAGTATTCCTGGTTGATTTGAGTCTTGTCCCCTGTTGTAGCTAGTTCCTCTGCTAGCTTTGACAGCTGGCAGCAGATTTGTCTCTCCTGGTCCTTGCCTAGCACTTTGTTCCACACTCCATGCTGTCTCTCAAGCTGACTAGATTCAACTCGAATTCTCCTCCTTTGCCACACACCCCTAACCTAACCCCTCCCACCAGCCAGTAGGTGGGGACTGCCTTATAGGGGGGTCTCTTCTGGCCAGCACTTCCCTGGCCTAAAGTTCAGATGTGTTGGCTATATTTGGAGGTCTCAGCAAAGTATCCTCCTCTTAACTCCAAGCATGATATTACACATATAAAATGCATGTAACACCACTTGTAGTGGCCAGGCTGCAGGGGTGCCACAATAGCAGAATCAATCAATTAGACTTTTTTGGATAGGCAAGCCTTGAAAGGGCACAGAATATGCATAGCAGTAATACTCACATGATGTACACCTGGGAGTGAACCAACTGGGTTGTCACACTGATCGCCCACCACATGGAGGAGCGAGCCTGGACAACCATCGGGATTTCTGCTATGACGTTAAGGTAGTTTGTCAAGAATATTAAATCAGATACGTTGCGCTTGTGGAGGTCTTTTCCAGGAACAAGTGTGTTGTGGTCTGATAAAGTGGCTAGAAGATATTCGAGAATGGTGTATTTGGTGTCCCATTTTAATAAAGCATGGATCAATGTAAATCAAGATGTGACCAAATGTCACGGTGGGCTATAACGGACTAAGGGGTTAGCGAACAGGATAGCAGAGATGGGCTAAGGAAACTGGGAAACTAGTCTGACCCTGTAGACTAGGGTACCCTGGCTGACCCTGTTCCTAGAATTACCTCCAAAGGTGAGGATGTCTGGGTCCCTACCCTTGCCCTGCTCCTGAGCAGCCATAGGCTATAACCCCTCACCTCCACCCAGGGACTGGGAAAACACACAGCAACTCCAGTAAGATGGTAAACTCCATGAAGCTACTAGCAAAGCTTCAGCAGAACAGCACACAGCATCTACACAGCACACAGCTTTTGCAGAGAATTAACTCTTTCACCGACAACAGCTGAGGGGTAACGGGAATATTTAAAGGCTGGGTGAGTGGTCACCTGGAACACCCACTAGCAGCTACCTACTACTGGAGAGCCATAGTCAGACCATAAACAGTAATACTGCTACAGCTACTGATTGCATTTTTTGTGGACAGCTTATTAAAAATTAACAGATACACAATATTTTTTTATGGAGGTATTGTTAAACTCTAATAAATGATTATGATTATAATACATTTATGTTTACTTCTATAAAAATATAAGGACAGGGCAAAAAAACGTGCATTATTTTTACAGACTGTCCTGGAATTTCTTGACAATTACCAACCCAGACCATCAAGAGCTGGAAAATGTGGCAGATACTCCTAGGAATCGACACAGGGTTCAAACTAATGACATAAAACTTAATTAATAAATGGTGCGATACAGTATACAATACAGCAAGTAATTAGTCTGTGAATGCAGTCTTCTGAGGTGTCTTAAGAATGTGGTTTTTAAAGGAAGGTAGTCCTGGGTGAACTCAGTGGACAGTGGTATATGGGTCTTTGGGGTGAGCTCAGGGGACAGTGAAATATGGGTCCCTGGGGTGAGCTCATTTGACAGTAAACAATATGTAATTTGCTAGATCCTGATTTCAGGTGCTCTCGAGTCTCAAGTGTGAGGCTGAGGGTAATGGTGGACAAGCTTTACTTCGGGGAAAGGGGCTCCTAATGACCACATTCCCTGGAGTATTTAATATTTGCTAATGTTTTGTTACTTTTACTTGAATAAAGGCTGTATCCACGTCATTCAGTGTTATGCTCTATTTATTGGTGCACCAGTCAATGGTCCCATAGATAAGAGCATAAGCAAATAGACATATCAAAATATGGTGCAGTCCCAGGACCAGTAAAGGTTAACGTTTTTAGGTTTCAATTTACCTGAGTTGGGGATGGGTAGGTGGTCATATGAAAGAAGGTGTCACATGATATTGAAGACTACTTTTTATGTCTCCTGGTTTGCAAATTTTCCCACTTGCCGATTCCTTTGCTAATAAAGAAGAAAATAAAAGTCTTGTTACTGTTATTTGGTGGGGTAAAGTCATGGCAGCTGGTGAGTTTTGGATGTATGAGGCACTTTGAATGCTTAGAGGAACTGACCCCCCAAAAGGACAAGTCCAGGGGAATTAAAATATCATGATCAGCGAAAGAAAAGTGTTTTTGCTGCTAATAGGAGCAGATTCATCTCTATCTCTGTCTGTCAGATGAGCTTTATCCTGGGGTAAACCTTCCTTATACTGTATCAGAAAATTAACAAGTTACTTACTTTTACTCAAGTTTTGAGTTGACTTTCTAAACTTAATCTAATATGAAAAGTTATTTAAGGATAGTGGGAAAAAATGAAGTTTCGGCTTTCCTGCAGCAATGTTGAGTTGATCTGGCTCAAAGATTAATGATACTCCTCATTCTATGTTTATGACCAGGAGCATTGATCTGTTTTGATTTAGTAAGATGAGAACCCAGTTCTTTCTATTGTTCCTTTGAGCACAGAAGCTGCATTAAGTTATAGGAATTATCTGTTAGAACAACACATATTTGCTGTTTTCTCTTGTTTTACTAAACCTAATTAATCAAATATTTATTCCAAGATTTAAATGTGAAGAAAAAGAAATTTAATATGGATCAGCTTGCTGGATAAAAAAGTAAGTCATGTATTGTGTTTTACCTTATTTAATTGCAACATAATCAATATAGAAAAAGACTTACTATATTAATTTATGATTAGTGCAGTAGCAGCATCTGACAAAATGGGAAACATTTTACTGTGATTTTAATGAGACCTTTAATTTCCATAGACATGTTTAATACAATTTGCATCAAATATACCAAGCCAAACAACATTTGCACTCATCTTTGATCTGAACAAGTCTGTGTCTATAATATGTGTGCAGATAATATAAATGTATGCATTCGTATTATGTGTTTATGGAGTTATATATGTGTGTATTTACATATATACAGTACAGACCAAATGTTTGGAGACATCTTCTCATTCAGAGAGTTTTCTGTATTTTCATGACTATGAAAATTGTAGATTCACACTGAAGGCATCAAAACTATGAATTAACACATGTGGAATTATATACCGTATATACTCGTGTATAAGCCGACCCCCCTACTTTTGCCCCAAAAATCTGGAAAAACCTATTGACTCGTGTATAAGCCGAGGGTGGACCCCAGCACAGTTATACAGCCCCCAGCAGTGTGGTATACAGGCCCCCCAGTGGTAGTATACAGCAGCCCCAGTGGTAGTATACAGATTCCCCAGCAGCCCCAGTGGTAGTATACAGATTCCCCAGCAGCCCCAGTGGTAGTATACAGGAGCCCCAGCAGCCCCAGTGGTAGTATACAGATTCCCCAGCAGCCCCAGTGGTAGTATACAGGAGCCCCAGCAGCCCCAGTGGTTGTATACAGCAGCCCCAGTGGTAGTATACAGGAGCCCCAGCAGCCCCAGTGGTAGTATACAGATTCCCCAGCAGCCCCAGTGGTAGTATACAGGAGCCCCAGCAGCCCCAGTGGTAGTATACAGATTCCCCAGCAGCCCCAGTGGTAGTATACAGGAGCCCCAGCAGCCCCAGTGGTTGTATACAGCAGCCCCAGTGGTAGTATACAGGAGCCCCAGCAGCCCCAGTGGTAGTATACAGGAGCCCCAGCAGCCCCAGTGGTAGTATACAGGAGCCCCAGCAGCCCCAGTGGTAGTATACAGCAGCCCCAGTGGTAGTATACAGGAGCCCCAGCAGCCCCAGTGGTTGTATACAGCAGCCCCAGTGGTAGTATACAGGAGCCCCAGCAGCCCCAGTGGTAGTATACAGGAGCCCCAGCAGCCCCAGTGGTAGTATACAGGAGCCCCAGCAGCCCCAGTGGTAGTATACAGGAGCCCCAGCAGCCCCAGTGGTAGTATACAGCAGCCCCAGTGGTAGTATACAGGAGCCCCAGCAGCCCCAGTGGTAGTATACAGGAGCCCCAGCAGCCCCAGTGGTAGTATACAGCAGCCCCAGTGGTATACAGCAGGCCCCCAGGGGTACATATAGCAGCCCCCAGGGGGTACCCAGCAGCCCCCTGGGGGTACCAACAGCCCCATGGGGGTACCAACAGCCCCCAGGGGGGACCAACAGCCCCCAGGGGGTACCCAGCAGCCCCCTGGGGGTACCAGCAGCCCCCTGGGGGTACCAACAGCCCCCAGGGGGTACCAACAGCCCCCAGGGGGTACCCAGCAGCCCCCTGGGGGTACCAACAGCCCCCAGGGGGGACCAACAGCCCCCAGGGGGTACCCAGCAGCCCCCTGGGGGTACCAACAGCCCCCTGGGGGTACCAACAGCCCCCAGGGGGAACCAACAGCCCCCTGGGGGTACCAACAGCCCCCAGGGGGTACCAACAGCCCCCTGGGGGGACCAACAGCCCCCAGGGGGTACCCAGCAGCCCCCTGGGGGTACCAACAGCCCCCAGGGGGTACCAACAGCCCCCTGGGGGACCAACAGCCCCCAGGGGGTACCCAGCAGCCCCCTGGGGGTACCAACAGCCCCCAAAAGCTGGCACTGTCCCCCCTGGTAAGGCCTCCCCCCCGCTACTTATACATTACCCTCCCGGTGTTCTGATCGGCGCCGCTCCTCGGTGTTGCGTCGCCGTCTTCATCCTCCCGCGCTGGCTGCATCTGGGTTCTCCAGCGGTCGCGCGATGACGTCATATCGCTGCGACCGCCGGAGAACCCGGATGGATGCAGCGAGCGCGGACGGGAGGATGAAGACGGCGACGCAGCACCGAGGAGCGGCGCCGATCAGAACACCGGGAGGGTAATGTATAAGCACCGGGGGGGGCCCTTACAAGGGGGGACAGTGCCAGCTTTTGGGGGGGCCATATGCACTGCTTCCCCCTGCGCTGATTGACAGGGGGAGCAGTGCATATATAATGAGCGGCCCCACGTGACGGGGCCGCTCATACAGCAGCCCCCCCCCGCCTCCTCCAGCCTCCACAGCCCCCACCACACAGCCCCCACCACACGGGTCTACCGTATAGACCCGTGTATAAGCCGAGGGGGGGACTTTTCAGCCCAAATTTTGGGCTGAAAAACTCGGCTTATACACGAGTATATACGGTACTTAACAAAAAAGTGTGAAACAACTGAAAATATATCTTATATTCTAGGTTCTTCAAAGTAGCCACCTTTTGCTTTGATTACTGCTTTGCACACTCTTGGCATTCTCTTGATGAGCTTCAAGAGGTAGTCAGCGGACATGATTTTCACTTCACAGGTGTGCCCTGTCAGGTTTAATAAGTGGGATTTCTTGCCTTAGAAATGGGGTTGGGACCATCAGTTGTGTTGTGCAGAAGCCTGGTGGATACACAGCTGATAGTCTACTGAATAGACTGTTAGCTGCTTTTTTCTTGCCATAATACAAATTATAAGTAAAGAAAAACGAGTGGTCATCATTACTTTAAGAAATGAAGGTCAGTTAGTCCGAAAAATTGGAAAAACTTTAAAAATGTCCCCAAGTGCAGTTGCAAAAACCATCAATCGGTACAAAGAAACTAGCTCACATGAGGACCGCCCAGGAATGGAAGACCAAGAGTCACCTTTGCTGCGGAGGATAAGTTCATCTGAGTCACCAGCCTCAGAAATCGCAGGTTAACAGCAGCTCAGATTAGAGACCAGGTCAATGCCACACAGAGTTCTAGCAGCACACATATCTTTACAACAACACAACTGTTAAGAGGAGACTTTGTGCAGCAGGCCTTCATCGTAAATTAGCTGGTAGGAAACCACTGCTAAGGACATGCAACAAGCAGAAGAGACTTGTTTGGGCTAAAGAACACAAGGAATGGACATTAGACCAGTGGAAATCTGTGCTTTGGTCTGATGAGTCCAAATTTGAGATCTTTGGTTCCAACCATCGTGTGTTTGTGCAAAGCAGAAAAGGTGAACGGATGGACTCTACATGTCTGGTTCCCACCGTGAAGCATGGAGGAGGAGCTGTGATGGTGTGGGGGTGCTTTGCTGCTTTGAAGCTCATCAAGAGAATGCCAAGAGTGTGCAAAGCAGTAATCAAAGCAAAAGGTGGCTACTTTGAAGAACCTAGAATATAGGACATATTTTCAGTTGTTTCACACTTTTTTGTTAAGTATATTATTCCACATGTGTTAATTCATAGTTTTGATGCCTTCAGTGTAAATCTACAATTTTCTTAGTCATGAAAATACAGAAAATCTTTGAATGAGATGATGGGTCCAATCTCTTGGTCTTGGACATATTATATATATATATGTATATATATATATATATATATATATATGTGTATATATATACACACACTAGCTGTAGCTGTCACGGTGTAGTGAGAATACTGATGAGGGAATGGCACTTATGGGCAGGGTGACCAGGGAAGACTAGTCTGACCCTAGTCTAGGAACCCTGAATGGCCCTGATCCCGAAGGTATCTCTGAAGGTGAGAAGGTTTGGGCCTCCAGCCTCTTCCACACAGGTCAGCACAGCACGGCTTCCAGGCATAGAGTGAAAGTCTATTAGCAGCACCACCTGGTGGAAGGAGAGGCTACTTAATGGCCAGGGAGGGAAGCCCAGGTGAGTCACACATTAACTCCTCAATCAGCAGCCGAACTTCATAGTGAATGCAGTTCTGGAGCACAACACAGGAGGCCTAGGGCCTTCACAACTATCAACCATACAGCTCTTAAAGACAAACACATACACAGCAGCATCCAGCAAGATCAGCGCCAACTAAGTGCGTGACAGTAGCATCCGGTGTTGACCAGGATATCATCTAGCTGTAGCAGCTATAACAAATTAGGATGGTGTGAGGTGGCGATGTCGGTTTGCACGGCAGAAGGCAGGGACCCAGGCACAGAAGTTCACAGCACATGGTTTATTATTCACAAGTCCACATTCTCCACATACCTCCAGGATCCGGATCGCAGCCGGTACAAACTCTACACTGCCCTGTGTATATCCTGACCCTCTGTCAGGCTCTGCCCTGGCTGCTCCACAGGAGGAGACCCCACGGGTAAGGCTGTGTTATTTCGGCACACTTGTTCCTTTCCCTTCCGGGTCTTACTTAGACCGTCGATTCATGAGTTGCTCGCACTCCAACTAGGAACCTCCCCCAGTGTTCCTGCTTCGTTTTAACCCGGTACGGACCAGGAGGACAATCCACACCAAAACCCCGGGGTGAAGTGCTACCTATACATGGAGGGAGCACATTCTGGGAGACACATACAGGCTGTCATAGATAATCCCGGGCACAGACTCACAATGGTTTAACACAAAATTATTGTGCATATAAAAGACATATGGTAAATCGACAGAACATTTATTATTAAAAATCAAAAGTAAAGTAATGAAAACATTTCACATAATATATTCATCACTAGAGATATGCAACCAAATTACCTAAATGATTACCCCAGTAATGTGAAGCATCTTAAGTGTACCTCCATATTCAAGAGCTTTTTGTTAGGGTGGTTTCACACTGGCGTTTACAAGCGTTGCGGATGTTGTGGATAAAATTTCTCAAAAACGCAAGCATATTGCGCACGTATCTTTAACATGGAGTGCGCATTCGTGCGCAGAGACACTTTTTGGTTCGCGTATGGCTGCGTATGCGTACTGGAGCGTCGAAATTCCGTGGCCGGGAGACGCAACATGTTGCATTTTTTGGGTGCTCAAAAAAGAGCAATCATCCTCATGCGTATGAATGTGCATAAACTACACATTATTCTCTATGTGTATGCAATCGATCGGAAGGACTTGCGGCTGACTGCCTTTTGTACGCATGCGTATAACACAATGCGCATGCCCAGAGAAAGATTATCAGTACATCCCATCTCCCGCCCATATCCCAGCCCACCAAAAAAGCTGTATAAAGAGGGTTTCTGGCCTTCTGATGAAACTGCTGGATGTCTGTCTCCTGGATTGCCACCTGGACCTGTTCGTGCTGGAGTTCTACCTGTTGGATCTCTGCTTGCTGGCAGGATTCCTTCCTGGATCTCATTCCTGCGTGCTGGATCCGTCTCCGTGACTGAACTCCTGCAGTGTGGCTGGGAAAGTATGATGGCGATTTTTTATTAGATTGTGCATTTTTTTTTGTTTTCTTTTTCAATTTTTTTTTTTAGGAATATGGTGTATTGTATGGTTTCTTATTTGGTGAAGCCTTTAAATTTATTTTGTCATGCCGCTTTTGTATTTGTAGGCCAAGGTAGTTGCTTCATGTAGTCTGGGGGCCATCTTGTCTCTATTGCCTTGTGCCTGTACTTTTGTTTGCTGGCTGTAGTGTTGTAGAATATAGTTTTAATGGTCTACAATAGTCTTTTGCTGCATGTTCTCTTGGATTTGTAGCCTGTACTCTGTAAGTCCGTAAATTATTTGTATATATATTCCTGTATTACGTTTTGGAGTGTAGTGTTTGCAGCCTGTGGTCTGTTGAGCACCATTTTCTTTCTCTTCTCTGTGTATCTTTGGTGTTTTTTCTGTACTCTTGTTTGCATGCTGCAATGTGTTCCACCATTTTGTGTGTACATTGCTTTCAATAATGTCATGAAATGTATAATGTATGGCGTACTTTAGCATGTCTTTTTTTTAAAGTTCTGCCTCCGTAGTTGTATGATTGTGTTTGAACTTTGCACTGATTACCTGCTTGTGCTAATGTAACGCTACTTTGTGCAAACTTATCGCTTCATAGTTTTGCATCTTCTCTCATGAGCACATACATAAACGTTGTAACCCTTAAATGTTAACTAATGTCTTTTTGGTCTGTGGCTTCACAGATCTACATCCATGAAACTCTATTTTCCTATCCCCCGTGTGCCAGTATTCAACTGGTCTTCGTGCTGGTCAAGACACCCCTGCGGTTTACTTTGTGTCTGGGCATTGTGGTAATAGTGGTAAGTAATGTCAATTTTGTGCCTCTTTTCCTTCCTTTAGTAGGTTCTTGATTCTCTTTGCACTTTGCAGTCTGACACTGGCACACTGGGTGAAGAGTGGGCCATCGTCACGCTACTCTGTGATAAATGTGTTATATTGAATATTTCAGCATGTAACACTTTGTCATAAACAGGTAAAGTAATCTTTGAACACTTAAATGTAATTTATTTTTTTTAAAATTTATTTATTGTTTTAAAAACAGTTCCTTATCCGTGACGCTAGATTTCAATCACATTTCTGATCTGTTCAGCTGCTGGTGTTGGTGCTGGTGATTTCATAACTGCGCTTTCCTGTGTGATACTTGTGGTAAGTAATGTCTATTATATCTGAGTTTTCCATCCTTTACTCGGTTATGGATTTAGTTTGCACTTTCCTGTCATAAACATGCCCAATGGATGAAGAGTGGGCAAGTTTCACTCTACACAGCTGCAGAACTATGCAATACCACAATCATATTGCACTAACTCTTTATATAGAGCAGGTACAGAAAGGTTTGAACACTTTATTAATAAAGTAATGAGAGTATTTTGATTGTTTTTACAGATCCTCATCCGTGACGCTTCCTGTCCATAAAATTGGCTGTTTTCGGCTGCTGTTGGTGTTGGTGCTGGTGCTTTGAGAACGACTTTTGACTTACCTTCAGAGACTACTGGTAATTAATATTACATTTATTCTCCTGTCTTTACAAGCTTATACATTGCACTAACCAGGCTGACGGAGGCAGACAGAGGGCCCCAGTCTTGAAATCTTACGCACTATAATTAAAAATGGAAGTGTCCTTTAATAATTCTAATATTTAGTATAGTGTGTATTATATCGTTTAAATTGTGTATTTTTTTTGTTTATTTGCAGTTGTTGTTGCTGATTGCTGTGCTGCTGTTGTTTCTCTTCTTTTTTCTGCCTGGTCCTCCTGGTGTTGTTTTCAAAATGTCCGACACAGATTACGTTCCCCGTAGGCAGATTGGCAATGAAAGTGAAGAGGTAAGGGTACCCTTTCCAACATAATTTTTTGCTCTGTATCATTTGAAAATTAATGTAGATTTTGAAAAAATGTATGTGTTTTTTAGGAAACATCAACTGATGATGACCACACAAGTGACCAAGATTCCTCCCATAGTCTTCGCGATGAAGGTCTTGAATCCGAAACGCAGGTAAGTTTAATCTATAGTGAAATTATTGTCTAATTATTATGTTATTAGCCATGTAATTAAATTTTAATCCTTATTTTGTTTTTTTTAAAGGGGAGAGAAGGTGACCTAGAAAAACCAATCATTGACACCGACAAATTTATACCTCTGATGCAAGAACGTGTTGCAATCTGGGACTCCCACGACAAGCGTCATTCGGACAGACTACACGTGCATCGACTATGGGAGGAAGTAAGCCAAATAATGTGGCCGTTGTGGGACCGATGCACCACTAAACAGCGAAATCAATTAAGTAAATGCCGGTATACCTATAGTTCTTACTACTTTGTATTTATCTATTTGAATGGTATATTTAAATGACACTTTTTTTTCACCTTTAGTGGAACATTTAAAAGTTCGGTGGCGCTCAATGAAGGATCAATTTAATCGAGACCTGCGTGAGAAAAGGAAAGTTGCCAGTGGTTCAAAAGCGTATTTAAAACATTACCGTTACCACCATCAACTGAATTTTCTACGTCCAGCTGTCAGTCATCGATTGTAACTTTTTTTTCAATTTTTTATTTTGGTTAAATTTCGTGAAGTTGTTTGATAGTCATTATCAATTAATAATTCTCTTACAGCTTCCAAGAATCAATATAGTTATAAATAGTAAAAAATAAAAAATTTAAATTTTTTACATCCACAGCATGACTAGAGTATTTATTCATTTTATTTAGTTACATTTTTGCATTTCACTTTTGCAAAGTAAACAGGCGACTCAACCGTATTGAAAGCGACGTACAAAGACTGGCACAACATTTTTTTTCTTGTATGGAACAGTGCGTGACGGATAAGTTAGAACCTGAGTTCCAGATTTCTGTAATGACTGCCTGTCAGCATGCTTTCAGAGAGGCAGTGCAGCAGCAACAGCAACTACAACAACAACAGCAGCAACAACAACCCCCTTACCAGTCGTATTCACATCCATATTATAATCAGCCTGGGATGAATGTCCCACTACGTGGACCAATTCACACGTGGCATAGCACCTCCATCCAGCATCACATTCCAAGTCAAAGCTTAATGCAAATCCAACTCATTGTAGTACTACCACTTTGCCTGCACCAGCACCACCAATACCACCACCCCCACCACTAGACATAGTGCCAAATGTCCCCACTTATGCCGTACTCACAACATCTGCAGCACCACAAAGCTGTGGAGACGTTAGCAGTTTAAGTTCACCATTACAGTTACATCAACATGGCAATACTCCCATCATCCTAAAGCCTCAAACAGTATTATGAGCAGCACAAGAACACCCGGCACCTGAAACGAGTACACCTATGCTGCCAGGAAAAGGCAAGAGGAAGAAAGAAGGAAAAAAAAACCTGCTGGCAAGAAGAAAGACATTTGTGAGACACAGTCTGTCAGCAGCCTTCCTCCGCACAGTGTACCAAAAAAGTTGGCCGTACAAGGAAAAAAAAAGAAACTAAACTGCCTTTACCATCCACTCCTTCTCCTGCTAACATGTCTTTGTTGAGTGTCTCTCCTTCAGCTGCTTTATCTGTCCCTTCCAATATGTGTCTTTTGTCAGATGTCTCTTTACCTTCCCATGTTCCTTCAAGCTTTTTTGAAAGTCAAAGTCTATCCACCTCACCAGCAACAGGCCAGCAGTCGTTTTCAAGAATGGCGACTCCTGATTTCAGTCCGATGCCAGACATGGAAGCAAGTGTACGGGACTCAATGTTGAACTTTATGGCAACAAATCAACCAGCAAGCTCTGACATCCGTAGCAGCACTTTGCACACTCCCCATCCTCAGGATGTCTCACTGACTCAGAACCCCAGCTGTCAGACCTCCACCTGCACCAACACCAGCAGCACCTACACATATTTATAGGTTTATATTTTTTCCTGACTTTTAATAAAAATTTATTTTTTTCATACAAATTGTGTTTTTATTATTATTAACAAATATGTAATTATATTACAATGTACCGTAATAATGACAGTTTATTAACAGAGTATCCATTGCAGGTAGTAATACTATTCCTTTAGTGTAATAATTACTGAATGGTAACCTAAACAGTACAGAAGTACAACATTTTCCTGTATGTGGTATCTTAATATTCTTAGTACACCATGGACAGGGTGTGACACCACAGGGGGTGACACCGTAATTGTGTCCGTGTCCGTGAATATCACTTCTCTGGACACAGAAAATACGCTATAGCAAAGCAGCCTTCCTGGTAAACATTTTATGTGTTCTACTGATAGCTGATACGATCACATTCTAAACACAAACATTTTTTTGAATTTGATATTTTTCCATAAAGATACACAAACAGACTTTTTTGTGGAATATTAATGAAATAATTTAACAGGTTGAACAAAATACACACTGCGTTATGAATGATAATTAAAGTCACACAGCTCCTAACTTTCACACTGCAGATTTTACATGATCAGGGTCCGTCCAGTTTGTTTGCCAAAACCAGGAAGGGAACTTGCAGGTACCAAGTAAAATTGAAAGATTGACACTTGTTCTGAGTTTTGGAGACACTCCTGGTTTTGGCACACAAATTTGATTGTACCTGATCATGAAAAAACTGCAGTGTGAAACCCAGCACATAAAAGGGTCCCCCTCAACTAAAGTGCTTCACCTAAAAACGTTAAACCTTACAAAATATCGCCACAGATCACATCTATATTGATATTTTTCAGTGAATCAGCACATCCAATATTTATAGCAAAAAAAATAATCACTTTATTGATTCAAATTAATTCATATTAAAATATGATAATTACTGTACAGACATGTTGTGTACAGTAAATATTTTAATATGAATTAATTTTAATCGATAAAGTGATTATTTTTTTGCCATAAATATTGGATGTGCTGATACACTGAAAAATATCAATATAGATGTGATCTGTGGCGATATTTTGTAAGATTTAGTGTGAAACCCAGGTGTAAAATTTGAAGCACACAATCAGTTTTGGTTTACATTTACAACATTTTTAAATATTTAATTTTTCATTGTTGAACACATTTTAATACATACTCTTTAAAAAAAAGGCAATACTCCTAATCACCTGTGATTTCATTGATGTTTCTCTACAGATAACCTTTTAAAATTTGTAATTACAACACTTGTAATCATGCTATCATGTTAGATTGCGATACGTTTTAGCCTTTAGATGGTGGTCCATTCAGCAAAATCGCACCGTTGATCCTGGAGCCGTAGAAAGCATTGTGAAGCTCTTCCTATGACTCTGCAGAAATACAGCACGACACAGCTGACCCATAATGACCGTTTAGGACAGCGTCCATCTGACCAACCACACACCCTCCACAATTTTCAACGGGTACATATCCGTTTCTCTGCACACCGTTCCGGCAAGGTTTATACGGCAGCATTCCAATGTTATGGCTGTAGTATACTAAATATTTTTTTCAATTAAGCTTATTGCTGTCTACCCCAACACTTCCTTGTCACGCTGTCCCTGGTTAAGCAATGATGATCGTGTTAACCATTCACACAGCAGGCTGCCTTGACTTCAATTTCCTATAACGTACAGGTAGACGCAGATAGCTGAGTTTCACTGTCCGCTCACCTTATCCGTACTCAGGTCAGCCTGCTGTGTGAATGTTTTTCTTGATCACCGTGTAGAAGTGGCTGCGTCACAGTGAAGTGCCGTTGCTTACGGCCCTGTGCTTAGCTGAACAATAAATATTGAGCATTTTTAAGCTTAAAGAAGCAAACCATGCTCTGTCAACCTGGCCATATTTGGCCATACAGTTATTTGTGCGGATCCAGTCCGGGGCTGTCAGTCTCAGATCGGCCAGCCCAGGATAGGATCATACCGTCTTGTGAAGCTGACTGTTGCCGGAATAAAACTTTTATTTTAATTTGACACAGCGTTCACAACTGTGTATCTACTTTACATTAACACAACACAGGTTAAAGCATTAGATGAAAGGTGGTAATTCGTGCGCTGCCGTCTGTCCGTTGGTTCCAGGAAATCCAAGGAATCACAAGATGTTAAAAGTAATACCTTTAATGTCTAATTCTTACGCGTTTCGTGGTACTTCAGACCACTTCATCAGAGTACCACGAAACGCGTAAGAATTAGACATTAAAGGTATTACTTTTAACATCTTGTGATTCCTTGGATTTCCTGGAACCAACGGACAGACGGCAGCGCACGAATTACCACCTTTCATCTAATGCTTTAACCTGTTTTCCTTAGGCGGAGTGCTGCAAGCCGGCTTATGCTTCAATAGTTGTTATGACTCTCACAACAACATAAGGTTAGTGCAACAGCACACAATACAACACCCCGGTTACACCCGGATAAGACCCTATGTGTGCTTTTCTACTTTTCTTCTAGTTTTCAATTAACACAGCACAAACATTTTTATTTTAATTTGTTTTATTAATTTGTAATATCAAAAAATTTGAATTTTCGATCCAGAGGAAGGTAAAAAAAATCCAAGGTCGAAAATGGGCCAAATCATGACGTTGGATTTAAAAAAAAACATTCGTAGACTATAATGAAGTCTGATACATATCCTGGATCAAAAGTAAATTAAATTAAAATAGTATTACCTGAAAAGAAAACGTTCATTAATCATAAAATTTATAAAAATAAAAGGGAAGAATGTACAATTAATATAAAATTCACACTTTACAAAACAGTAACAATAGTAGGGAATATATAACGCAGACAGGTATATACACAATTTTAAAGTACATGAATAGGATTTCCGGCCCTAAAAGCTTTATTAATCCCAAGATTACAACATGACAAAAAAATGTATGCTCTACTTACAAAGTAACATAAAGTATACAATCCAAATTGTACAATCCAAAAAGGTCTTCAAATTTACAAAATTTCGTCCTGCCAGGAAAGACGTCCAGTGTCTGACTCAAAATAAGCAGCAAAATTGTCACTCATGTGTCCCACTTCAGCACTTGTCCTCAAGTTGTGTTGTTGGCTTTCCGTCAAATTGCTTGCAGTTGGTTCGTCAAGGTCAAAGTGGTGCTTTCACCACCTCATCGATTGTCTCTGTTTTTAAATTAATTGTAGTTCCCAGAAAACGCCATTTAGAGACCAACAATCTGAGTGCACACTCCACTGTGCGTTTTGCCCTAGTCAGTCTGTAATTAAAAATCCTTTTAGTCCGAGTTAATTCACGGCTGGAGTAGGGCTTGAGTAGGTTGCCACACATTTGAAATGCCTCGTCACCTATAACAACAAACGGCATCGGTGGTCTATCAGTGTTCAGCAGGGGTCGTGGCGGTGGAAAGTTGAAAGTGTTCGAATAAAGCTTTTATCCCATGTCCGAGTCTTTAAAAGATGTTGAGTCATTAGAATGTCCAAATTGGCCCACATCCACAGCAACAAAACAACAGTCAGCGTCCGCTATAGCCATCAGTACAATTGAAAAAAATTTCTTGTAGTTATAGTACTCTGAAGCACTTCCAGCTGGTTTCTGTATCCGAACATGTTTGCCGTCCACGGCCCCCAAGCACTTTGGAAACTGACAAATGTCCATGAATCTTGACGTTTTCTCCAGCCATAGTTTGGTGATGGGATGAGGTAGAAATTCAGCTAGAAGGTCTTGACAAATTCCCCGACAGGTGTCTACAACAATCCCAGACAGTGTTGACACTCCAATCCGGAACTGGAAATGCCGAGAAGATAACGTCTCTCCGGTAGCAAGGAATCTGAAAACATTTAAAGGGAAAAAGTTCAATTTTCATACAAAACCAGAAGCACAAAATAATGACTGATTTTTAACGGTGTACATTTAAGGGAATGATACATACCGCAGGGTCACTAACAGACGTTCCTGTGCAGGAATCGATCGACGAAGCTGTGTGTCTTGACGGCTGATGGTTCCTCTGACACGTCGCAGAAAATCATCCAAGCTGGCTTGGGACATCCTTGTGTAGTCATGAAACTTCTCCAGGTTCTCTCGAAGTTCCTGGTACAACGAGTGGTACACTCCACGACTCTCTCGCACTTCAACTATGGGGTGTTGCCAAAAACGACCACGACTGCGTCTTCTTCTCCGTCTTTCTTTACGACGATCTTCTTCACAAGCAATAGCAAAAGAAATGGCCATATTCATAGATAAATCAAGATCCGCAGAGAAATTCTCAAAGCCCAAATCCATCTTGCCTCTGTGAACAGCTGCAAAGACAGACTTCGTTTGCAGTGGGAAGGGTCTACTTATACATGCCCCTGACGCCACTCCCTATAGGCGGGATTTGGAAAAAAAACTAACAAAACAGTGCAGATTCCGCTGAGAAATCAGTGAAGAAATGCGTGGAAAAAACGTGTGCGCATACAAAAATGCAAACAAACACATTTAGGGCCCTTTCACATCAGCGTTTATTTGAAATCGCGCCAGATGCGGTGAAAAAATCGCATCTGCCGCGATTGCCGCATAACCGCTGCACTTGCGGCGCGGTTGCGGTAATCCCCATAGAAAGTATAGGGGGACTTGCGGCAGGTGCGGCAAGTGCGGTTTTGCACTTGCGGCAGGTGCGGCCGCGAAAAAAACCGCGACTGACCGCGTTTTTTTTCGCTGCCGCACCTGCAGCAAGTGCAAAACCGCACTTGCCGCACCTACCGCAAGTCCCCCTATACTTTCTATGGGGATTACCGCAACCGCGCCGCAAGTGCAGCGGTTATGCGGCATTCGCGGCAGATGCAGTTTTTTCACCGCATCTGCCGCGATTTCAAATAAACGCTGATGTGAAAGGGCCCTTATACGCAGCTTTTTTTGAATATTTGCGGATGACTATGCTTAAGAAAAATGTTGCGTTTGCATGCGTATGCATGCGTTTTTACATGCGTTTGCGCATGCGCATCATCCACAGCGACTGCAAACGCCAGTGTGAAACCAGCCTTAAATTACATTCTTCGTTTTTCCTTCCGGTGCAATAACAAACAGATTTTTGATTTTTTTCAACTCTTGAACAGGCCACGTAAAGTTGCCCATGAGAAAAACATTGAGATTGTAAATCAATTCCTGTTACTTTCAAGGACTGCCCCTGAACCTTGTTAATGGACATTGCAAATTCCAGTTGAACAGAAAACTGGAGGTGTTTAAAATCAAAAGGCAAATCAGATGGAATGAGTGTAATTGTTGGAATCAAAACATCCTCTCCTTTGGCACATCCTGTCAAAATAGTTGTCCCAATTACATGTGGAAACAGGTTCTTAATCAAGAATCTTGTTCCAGTACACAGCTTTGGTGGATCTAAATTTCTCAATAGCAGAATGCGTGCTCCAGATGTTAGAAAGAGGTTATGCGAAGGAGGTCCTTGTGGTTCCAAAGAGTTGAGAAACTTGGTTAGATAGAATAATGCTTGAGCAGGGTCTGCCACTTTATTCTCTAACTTGTAGGCCTTGCACACTCCGTGAAGGAGGCTTCAAATTTGAAGATTGATCTTGTTGACACTATCATTTTTTCGTGCTAGGGATTATATGTGGTTTCCTGCTGTATACAGGGGCTGCGTGTGGCTTCCTGCTGTATTCTGGGGCTATGTTTGGGCTCTTGGTTTAAAACAGGGGGCTATGTTTGGGCTATTACTGTAATAAAGGAAGCTATGTGCAAATTACTGGTGTAATACAGGGGCTATGTGGGGCACAGGCTGTAATTAAGGGGGCTATGTGTTGCCTCCTGTTATACTGGGGGCTGTGTGGAGCATCCTGTTGTATACTGGGGGCTGTGTGTGTTATCTTGCTGTATACCGGAGCTATGTGCAGGCTCATGTTCTAATACAGGGGGTTATGTGTGAGCTCCTGTTGTAATACAGGGGGCTAGGTGCAGCCTCCTGCTGTAATACAAGGGGTATGCAAAGCCCCTGTTGTAATACAAGGGGCTATGTGTGGCCTCCTGCTGTAATAACAGGGGATATGTGCAACCTCCTGCTGTATACAGGGGGCTGTGGGCAGCCCCTGCTGTAAAGTGAGGGCTGTGTGCGGCTTCCTGTATACTGGGGGCTGTGTGTGACCTTCTGCTGTATACTGGGGACTGTGTGTGCCCTCCTTATGTGTACTGGTGGCTGTGAGTTGCCTCCTACTGTATACTGGGGGTTGTGTTTGCCCTTGTGCTGTAATACAGGGGACTAAGTGCAGCCTCCTGCTGTAATACAGGGAGTTATGTGTGGCATCCTGCTGTATACTGGGTGCTGTGCGCGGCCTCCTGCTATATACTGGTGGCTGTGTGTGGCCTCCTGCTGTATAGTGGGGGCTGTGTGTGGCCTCCTGCTGTATAGTGGGAGTTGTGTGTGGCCCCCTGCTGTATAGTGGGGGCTATGTGTGGCCCCCTGCTCTATAGTGATGGCTGTGTGTGGCCTTCTATTATACAATGGGGACCATGTGCAGTCTCCTGCTGTATATTGGGGGCTGTGTGTGGACTGCTGCTGCATACTGGGGCTAGGTGGCTAAACGTGCCACTATTGTTCTTTCAAAAGGTTGATCATGTGGCATGTCACATAATACTTAGGTTTAAGGGGGCCCTTGCCTTTTAGATTCTGGAGGTGGTCAATCAGTTTCAGTCTCTGTTAGTGTTTTCTTATCCCAAATGTGTTCCACAGATTGCTGTTAAAATAATTTATTCCCTCTGCTTTTTCTCCCATATCCCCGCCTGCTCCTGTTTTAATTGTTGGTGGTTTAGAGTATAAGGAGCAGAGGATCGTTGATTCTCGGAGGGTCCAAAATATGGCCCCGAAGAGAGATCCTGGGTTCTAGTGCCGTCTGTGTGGGCCAATCAATTGGTCAAGGCCTTCCATTAGAGGTTTCCTTGGAAATCTTACGGTCCGGTGCTCCCCTAAAAGAGAGGGTACTGTCACAATCCATCCATGCAGTGCATTTTGGACACAATTCTAGTTATGCTGTTACTGGTACCTGGGTGCGGGGAACTGTCTGTATGCTAATCTTCAGAGCAGTATTCTGTTTTCATTCTGGGAGGGGTTGGGTAGCTCAGGTGTTCTTGCCTTTTAGATTCTGGAGGTGGTCAATAAGTTTCAGTCTCCGTTAGTGTTTTCTTATCCCAAATGTGTTCCACAGTTTGCTGTTAAAAGAGTTTTTTCCCTCTGCTTTGTCTCCCATGTCCCCGCCTGCTCCTGTTTTCATTGTTGGTGGTTTAGAGTATGAGGAGCAGAGAATCGTTGATTCTCGGAGGGTCCAAAATATGGCCCCAAAGAGAGATCCTGGGTTCTGGCGCCGGCTGTGTGGGCCAATCAATTGGTCAGGGCCTTCCATTAGAGGTTTCCTTGGAAATCTTACGGTCCGGTGCTCCCCTAAAAGAGAGGGTACTGTCACAACCCATCCATGCAGTGCATCTGGGACACAATTCTAGTTATGCTGTTACTGGTACCTGGGTTTGGAGAGCTGTCTGTATGCTAATCTTCAGAGCAGTATTCTGTTTTCATTCTTTGAGGGGTTGGGTAGCTCAGGTGTTCTAACTTCCAGTGATTACTAGACATTCTCTCCCAGAATGCTGCCAGTCATACATCCTGTCTGAAGTGCTCTGTGGCCTGCATTCCTGTGTTTGCTCTGATCTCTGTTATTTGACGTGTATTGTTGCTTGATTACTCTTTTGCTTATTCCCTTTACTTGCAATTATTCTCCTGGTATTTTGACATCTAAACTGTGATCTGGATATGCCTCTGTTAAATCCCTGAATCCTCGTCGTGCTCTCCTTGAAAACCTGACTCTGGACTGTTACTTGATTATGTATATCTTTGTCTACTCTCCTGGAGCTGACCCTGGATTTCCTGATCTCCCTGTTGTCTCCATTCCTGTAAGTAATGACTGCGTCACAACCCAGTTTAAGTAGCTTCACATTCTCTGTCACATCCTAGCTTTTGGAGTGAGTAATATTACAGTCATACAAGTTTTGGAATTTTAGTTGTTTATGAAAACATATTAAAGATACAGGACATCATCAATATGGGCTTAAAGTGAAGATTCTCAGCTTTAATTTAAGAGTGGTCATATTCTAAGTGAAATAATGGTTTATGAATTACAGCTGTTTAATATGTAGCTGCTTCTTTTTCAGGGGACCCAGAATAACTGAACAACTATATAAAAAACTGATTAATAGGCTATGTGGGCTATTCCCTTGTTGATACAGAATCATTTAAGTACAGTTGTGGCCAAAACTATTGACACCCTGCAATTCTGTCAGATAATATTCAGTTTCTTCCTGAAAATGATTGCAATCACAAATTCTTTGGTATTATCTTCATTTAATTTGTCTTCAATGAAAAAACACAAAAAGAATTGTCCTAAAGCCAAATTGGATATAATTCCACACCACACATAAGAAAGGGAGTGGATAAAAGTATTGGCATTGTTAGAAAACTCATGTGATGCTTCTCTAATTTGTGTAATTAACAGCACCTGTAACTTACCTGTGGCACCTAACAGGTGTTGGCAATAACTAAATCACACTTGCAGCCAGTTGACATGGATTAAAGTTGACTCAACCTCTGTCCTGTGTCCTTGTGTGTACCACATTGATCATGGAGAAAAGAAAGAAGACCAAAGAACTGTCTGAGGATTTTAGAAACCAAATTATGAGGAAGCATGAGCAATCTCAAGGCTACAAGTCCATCTCCAAAGACCTGAATGTTCCTGTGTCTACCGTGCGCAGTGTCATCAAGAAGTTTAAAGCCCATGGCACTGTGGCTAACCTCCCTAGATGTGGACGGAAAAGAAAAATTGACGAGAGATTTCAACGCAAGATTGTGCGGATGGTGGATAAAGAACCTCGACTAGCATCCAATCAAGTTAAAGCTGCCCTGCAGTCCGAGGGTACAACAGTGTCAACCCGTACTATCCGTCGGCGTCTGAATGAACAGGGACTGTATGGTAGGAGACCCAGGAAGACCCCACTTCTTACCCCGAGACATAAAAAAGCCAGGCTGTAGTTTGACAAAACTTACCTGAGAAAGCCTAAAACGTTTTGGAAGAATGTTCTCTGGCCAGATGAGACAAAAGTTGAGCTTTTTAGGCAAAGGCATCAACATAGAGTTTACAGGAGAAAAAAAGAGGCATTCAAAGAAAAGAACACGGTCCCTACAGCCAAACATGGCGGAGGTTCCCTGATGTTTTGGGGTTGCTTTGCTGCCTCTGGCACTGGACTGCTTGACCGTGTGCATGGCATTATGAAGTCTGAAGACTACCAACAAATTTTGCAGCATAATGTAGGCCCCAGTGTGAGAAAGCTGGGTCTCCCTCAGAGGTCATGGGTCTTCCAGCAGGATCATGACCCAAAACACACTTCAAAAAGCACTAGAAAATGGTTTGAGAGAAAACACTGGAGACTTCTAAGGTGGCCAGCAATGAGTCCAGACCTGAATCCCATAGAACACCTGTGGAGAGCTCTAAAAATGGCAGTTTGGAGAAGGCACCCTTCAAATATCAGGGACCTGGAGCAGTTTGCCAAAGAAGAATGGTCTAAATTCCGCAGAGCATTGAAAGAAACTCATTGATGGTTACTGGAAGTGGTTCATCGCAGTTATTTTGGATAAAGGTTGTGCAACCAAGTATTAGGCTGAGGGTGCCAATACTTTTGTCTGGCCCATTTTTGGAGTTTTGTGTGAAATGATCAATGTTTTGCTTTTTGCTTCATTCTCTTTTGTGTTTTTTCATTTAAGACAAATTAAATGAAGATAATAATACCAAAGAATTTGTGATTGCAATCATTTTCAGGAAGAAACTGAGTATTATGTGACAGAATTGCAGGGGTGTCAATACTTTTGGCCACAACTGTATGTGAAAGGTTTTTAGTTTATTCCAGGTGTGGAATTTGCATTTGGAAAATGTTGCTGTGAGCCGCATTATGTGTTCAATTGAGCTCTCAATGGAAGAGAAACAGACCATGATTAGGCTGAAAAAAAGGAGAATCCATCAGAGAGATAGCAGAAATGTTAGGAGTGGCCAAATCAACAGTTTAGCACATTCTGCAAAAGAAAAAAAAAGGGCACTGGTAAGCTTGGGAACACAAAAGGGCCTGGATGTCCTCAGAAGACAACAAAAATAGATGATCCAGAACCCTTTACATGGTGAAGAAGAACTGCTTCGCAACATCCACCCTAGTGAAGAACACTCTGCAGTAAAGACACCATTAGAGAAAATGCAGAGGGTTCACCACAAGATGCAAACCCTTAATCAGCCTTAAAAATAGAAAGCCCAGATTATACTTTGCCAAAAAATATCTAAAGAAGCCAGCCCAGTTCTGGAAAAGCATTCTTTGGACAGATGGAACTAAGATCAACTTGTTCCTGAATGATAGAAAGAATAACGTATAAAGGTGGCTTGGGGCAGCTCATGATCCAAAACACACTACATCCTCTATAAAACATGGTGGAGTCAGTGAGATGGCATGGGCATGCATTGCTCCCAGTGGCACTGGGTCACTAGTAGTTATTGATGATGTGACTAAAGATAGAAACAGCCAAGTTAATTCGGAAGTATACAGGGTGATATTTTCTGCTCAGATTCAACCTAATGCAGCACTGAATAGTACAGATGGATAATGACCCCAAACATACTGCAAAAGCAACCCAGGAATTTAAGACAAAAAAGTTGAATATTCTACAATAGCCAAGTTAATTTCCAGATACCAACCCCATTAAGCATTTCAAATGCTTAAGACAAAACTTAAGGCCGAAAACTCACAAATAAGCAATAACTGAAGTCAGCAGCAGTAAAGACCATGGTAAAGCATCAAGGCTTGGAGACATTAAAGGGCTGCAAAGGATTCTGTACAAAGTATTACAATGAACATTTAATTTACTGTATTTATGGTAAAGTACATTTGTCAAATTACTTTTAAATCCTTGGAATGAGGAGGCTTTGAAAAAAAATGATTACAATTTCACAGGATATTTTTATACAACCTCTTTAATTCAACTTGAAAGTCTATTGTTCAATAGTATCCCAGTTTCATTGTTTTTAACATTAAAAGTAGATTTGAGTTTATTGAATTCAACCTAAAGGCCCTGCCTCACACAATGAGATCGTTAACGAGATCGTTGTAACGTCACATATTTTGTGACGCAATAACGATCCCGCTAACGATGTTGTTATGTGTGACACGTACCAACGATCTGGCCCCTGCTGTGAGATCGTTGATCATCACACACTGTTCTGGGTCATTCCTGCGTCGTTGTGCTCCCGCTGGGAGTGCCACATCGTTGTGTTTGACAGAGATAATAAGCAACGATCTCAATGCAACGCTATGGAGTGAAAAATTCACAACGACCTCGGTATACACTGGATCGTTGCTAAAGTCGTTTTTCACATCTCTGGTGAGATACCTGTTTGACATCTTACCAGCGATGTGTAAACGATGCACCATGGATCTCTACACATCGTTATCGGATCGCTGAGCGTCGTTACATGAGACAGGGCCTTAAAGCCTAAAAAGTTGATTCAGGGGAAGGCAAAAACCCTATAGGGCAGACATTAATCTCCATATAAGAGGTAAAATTCCTTCTCGATTCCACATACGGCAATCAGACTAGTTCCCTGGATTCATGCCCTATCGCGAAATCTAGTGCCCATAACCTATACTATTATATTTTTCCAGAAAGACATCCATGCGTTTGAATTTTAGCAGTGAACAGCTAGAACATACCCTTTGGCATATTGGGCTTTGCCCTCCTCCTCCTTCAACACTACCACCATGTCATTCTGCAGCCGTCATTTTTAATTTTCAGAGGACAGCAGGAGTCAGGACACCCGAGTTTTGTGAGGGGCCTCAGGGGGCCCTGTACCATACATTTGTGAGGGACTTGCTCTTACTCATACATTGGGCGTTCCCTCCCTCATTGTTATTGAAATAGTAGAATACATGTTCCATTGCACTTTACAATGCCAGCTAGAACGTGCCCCTTGGTATGTTGTGCTTTACCCTCCTCCTCCAAAACCACCTCCATGTCATTATGCAGCCCTCAATTCAAATTTTCAGAGGGCTAGCAGGTGTCGGGATACCTGAGTTTTGTGAGGGGCCTTAGGTGTCCCTGTACTATGCATTGGGAGAAACATTCTCCATACATTTGGGTGGGTGTTCCTCTGTACATTTGGGAGGGCCCTCACTCATTCATTTGAGAGGGCCCACAACAGACCCTCTACTATTACTGTAGGAGGGTCAATGAATTTCATGGTTGTAGAGTTGGGTAATGGCCTTATTTTTGCCATACCCCACTGTTAAAAATAATGGTTTAAGCAAAGCCATGGTTGATGACAATTAAGGTCATCTATACATTTGGAAGAGCTCCCCTCTATACATTTGGGAGGATGCTCACTCATCTGGGAAGCCCCACAGGGGCCACCTACAATTAATTGGATCTGCCTTCTCCTCCAGGTCCCCAGCCCACTCTGAATTACTCCCTGATCAGTACCAAGCTAGACACACTGCAAGACAGTAGTGCAACTATGAAGTGGCAACAGGCTTGGTTTAAACTGATATCTACTTTACTTGGTAAACTGCAGACCCTAGCGATAGTGTCTATAGTCAATGTTGGCAGTCACCTACGTTCGGCATGGGCATCAGTCGGCCTTCAACCTAAATTTTTGGAGGGCCATCAGGTGGGCAGCAGCAGTCAGTATATTGCTATCAAATATGTATCCACTAAGTAACAATATGGGACAACTTAGAAATGTTTTTTTTTATCAGCAGCAAGCTTCAGTGAAGTTAACCGAGGCTTTACGTATGCTTGCTATTCAACTGCTCTGTTTTCTCTCTCCCTGCTCCAAAACTCTCCATACACTATTTTCAGCTATTTTACAGAGAAATTACCGAGTAATTGTGCATACTAGGTCAATATTGTGCAAAAATACAAAAAAGTTCTTTATTTGACACATAAATAACAGACAAGGTAAAAAGACTATAAATTTCCACAGTAATGAAACCGGATTAAATTACATTAGCACAGTGTCCTAAGTATATATATAGATAACATGGAACAGCTGCAGAGCAACATATTCATGTGTCTATGTGAGTGTTGAACTCTATATCAATAACGCATGGTACATGGATTACATATAGTGATTACCAAGTGGTTTCTTCAAAAACCCATATATCTCTATGTCTGGATAATACATACATCTATGGTTAAAGTGCTCTCAAGCTTATTGTAGGCTAATGCCTTACACTTCCTTGACATGTACATGCCAAAAAGACCACTAGTGGCCCTTTGGGACTGTAGAGCATTACACAGTACAAGCAAGTTCAAACATAAAACAGTCTGCAGCAGTTGCCCATAAGTTACAGGAGCGGACCTGCTCCTGGCACCAGGCACATTACATGACCACATGTCCTGTAAATTATGGGTAACTGATGCAGACTGTGGCTTCTCCCCTCAGTAGATGGGCACATAGCCGATATCACATTGATTGACAGCCGGCTCCCCCAATCAGGTAGCGGAGAGCCGGTTGTCCCCAGCGTGATGTGCCCACTTCCACAGAGCAGAGCTGAAAAGAAGCTTCTGCTCTTTCTCTCTGCTCTGTTTACCCCACCATGCTGTCCCCGGGAGGAGCGATCTATGCTGGGGATGAACGGCGGTGACTGGTGTCGGGCACAACAGGGAAGTGGGTGGCAGCTACCTGCCTGTTAGTGCTTGGACACTTTTTTTTTAATAAAAAATCCCAGGTAACCCCTTTAAATACTCAAATGTTCTTTCTGTTCACAGTCTCTTCATATTGTAGAGCCTGAGCTATGCTAGTGACTGCACCCATGGTAGACCCACAGGACAATAAAATGTAGTATAAGTGTCCGGAGCAAATAGTTGTCTAATTATTGTATAACGGCTGCCCTAACTTCCTGGCACAATTGTAGCTTAATTATGCAAAGCAGATTGTTGCACTGATGAAACATCAAGAATTATGTGATTTGTGGCATTTTACAGGCCAGTAATGCCTGTTGGACCAACTGAACCATTTTAGAACTAATGGGCTTAATTAGACCATAAAATGTTATTTTATTTCTTTTCATTTTTGACAAAAAAAAATTAACTTGAATATCCATATTTACTCAGCATCAGGCAATCCTAGCCAGAAATCCATTGCCACATGTCAGGAATCCTGCATATAATTGGTACACTTTGTTATTTGTTAATACCGACATTAAACAGCAGAAATGGTATATTAACACAAAGCATAATGTGTCAGTGCCTCTGTGCATTTGGTTTATAAGATAATATCGATATCTCTGACTGTGAAAGCATACGCGTCTACCTTTATATTTTTGGTGTGCCATCTTGCACTGTAGAAGGGGGTATCTTATGCCCTATTAGAAAGTCATTAAACGTCATCTCTCAATGTGTTACTAATAAGCTTGTTTATATTCGTAAATACCTGAGATGAACCATCTGGCAAAGACACCTTGCTACTTTGGATAATTTGTTCATAACTCAAAGATAGCTAACTGTAGGCCTCCTTGAAAAGATCATTACATTGCCAATAGCCTCCTGCGTGTTTTATTTATTTACATATGGATTTTTTTTAGCTAATGTTTTTAATTAAACATCAGATAAAGTATCTCCCTTTTAACGTTGTGACTTTTTCTTTTTCCATTCAGTAATACCTCGGGAATATCGTGAATGTTCCTTCTTATGAAGTTTGCAGTCATATTTTTAGCATGCATAAAGCAAAGTTGAGAGGAAGGATGGGCTTTATTTCTATAAAACTTTCAGGCCCCTTAGAACAATTTTTGAATTTACATTCGGTTCATCTCAGGAATTTACAAAACTAAACAAGCTTATTAGTAACACACTGAGAGATAATGTTTAATGACTTTCTAATGGGGCATCACATATCCCTTTCCACAGTGTAAGATAGCACACCAAAAATATAAAGGAAGACGCACAGATGGAGATCTGTCGCATTGTGAAACTATGTAGTAACAAAAAATCTGGAACTTGTAGAAACAAAAAATCTTACTTTTTTTTTAAAGGGATGGTTTTATAGAATGTTCAGAAGTGATGGGATTGACTGAAGACACACATATCTCACATGGATGTGTCACATCTGTTATAATGTGACTCCTTCCTGGTCATGTGTCTGTGATGTAAGGAATTCCTATACATTTCTTGTGTGAACCACATGGCGGACACGCAGGTCTGAGGGTGGAGCTGACTAGAGCTCCTGGAAGTCCAGGTGGTAATCGAGGTCGTGAGGATCTGGTCTTACGACAGGTACCAATAAGGAGCAAGTCCAAGGATCTGGTGGGTGATCCCTGTGTGTGACTTCCTGGGTGGCAAGACTGGCAGGAGCTAGTCTGAATCCTGCTAAATTGAAAAAGCAGGTGAAACCTGAGTCTGTACCGGGTTGCTCTCACCCTGACCAGATCCTTGGCTTCCTACTTAAGCGCTGTGTGTGGCCCTGCTGCTGCTTGTAGCTGAACTGCTGGCCCTGTCTCTGCTCACGGGTACCAATCTGCTGGGCAACTTGAGTCCTCTGTGTCACTGACCCCTCCGTGTTGCTTTGCTATGGTACAGTGAAGATGGTGGACCTTCACTATGCCGGTGTTTACTGTCCTGTCTGTCTCAGGCACAGCCTCGGATCCGGTATCCGTCTTAAGCGCCTCTCCGGGGTTAAGTTTGGGGTAACTCTTTATCCCGGGTATGTTCCTCTTTTCCTCTGTCTCCTCTCCTCAGACCCCTCAGGACCTCCACTTCTACTTGGCTCTGCTCCTGCTCCAGACTAGACTGAACTAACAGTCACTCCTGCTCTGTGGTAAACAACTTAGCTCCTCCCACTAGTGCAGGTGCCACCTAAACTCCTCCCACTTTCTAGTGTAGTGTTGTGTGGGGAGTAAACCTGTGTTGATGTTTCTGTGGCACATTAACCCTTGGGGTGCCACATTCTTACTACCTTAATACAGGTTAGGGACTAAAATCCTAATCTCCTGTGACCATTACATTCACCAGACTGGTGTACTTACTACCTTGATACAGGTTAGGGACTAAAATCCTAATCTCCTGTGACCATTACAGTCACCAGACTGGTGTACTTACTACCTTAATACAGGTTAGGGACTAAAATCCTACTCTCCTGTGACCATTACAGTCACCAGACTGGTGTACTCACTACCTTAATACAGGTTAGGGACTAAAATCCTACTCTCCTGTGACCATTACAGTCACCAAACTGTTGTCGCTGTATACAAGCAAAATGCGCAAGGGCGTTGGCAAGGAACAAGGAAGTGAACGTGATGGTGGTGCAGGCAGAGGCCGAGGTCGTGTGCAAGCACTAATTTCGTAACAAGAAAGGGGCACATCTACTCGCTCACACGTCCTGTCCCAAATTCTTGTGGCCCGCTGCAGTACACCGCTCTTGAACCAGCACCAGTGTCAACAGGTTGTTACTTGGATAGCGGATAATGCTTCAAGTCAGATTGGCACCTCCACAAACACCCTGTCTTCCACACGGTCAAGTGTCAGTAGCCGTGATACTGCACCGCACATTTCCCAACCTGATCCTCCTTCCTACCACCAGGCCGAGTACACGTCCACAGACATTACTGATCCCACACTTGGACACTCGGAAGTCCAGAAGTGTGTACCCATGGGTGAATGGAGGTACATGGCAAATTCCCATAACAAAATTTAAATTCAGTTGTCATTTGTTGGTGGTGTGGTGAAGTCTGGCCCAATCCAACCCTTGTTCATCTTGATCAGAGTCAGCCTGTCAGCATTTTCAGTTGACAGGCGGGTGCTTTTATCAGTAATGATTCCACCTGCGGCTCTGAAAACACGCTCTGACAAAACGCTAGTGGCAGGGCAGGGCAGGCCAGGACTTCCAAGGCGTAGAGAGCCAATTCATGCCATGTGTCCAGCTTGGAGACACAATAATTGTAAGGCACAGAGGAATCTAGCAGTACAGTTGTTTGATCTGCAAGGTACTCCTTCAGCATCTGGCCAAACTTAGCATTTCTTGTGGCATTACTCCGCACCTCAGAGGCTGTGGTACGTGAAGGGCTGAGAAAATTGTCCCACATCGTAAAGACTGTTCCCCTACCTCTGGCGGATTGGACTTGTGCCCCTCTCGGCCGTATGCCTTGGTTGTCCACCGATTCCTGTCCTATGCCGCTAGCGTTTTGTGAGGGGAATGATTTGCCTACTTCCGTGACTATGGCCTTCTGGAAATGCTGCATTTTGGCTGACCTCTCCACCTCAGGAATGAGAGACATAAAGTTCTCCTTGTAGCGTGGGTCTAACAGTGTTGCCAACCAGTACTGATTGTCGGCCAAGATGCTGTGAACGCGAGGAGTCACGAGCCAGGCAGCTTACCATAAAGTCAGCCATGTGCGCCAGACTCTTAACAGCCAACACTTCAGTATCCAGACCAACACGATGACTGAACATGCTGTCCTGCTCCTCCTCCTCCTCCTCATCTCCATTGTCCTCTGGCCAGCCACGCAGAATCGAGGGTATGACTGGTGTGCATGTCATATCCTCAATTTGGCCAGAGAGTTGCTCCATGTCTTCATCCTCCTCCTCCTCGTCATAGTCCTCCTCTGCACGTTGTGATGAGATGAGGCTGGGCTGTGTGTTTTCACCCACACCCACTACTGTTTCTTGCTCTAAGTCATCGCGCTCGGCCTGCAATGCATCCTCTTTGTTTTTCAACAGAGACCGTTTTAGAAGGCAGAGTAGTGGTATGGTGACGCTAATAATGGCATCATCGCCGCTCACCATCTTGGTGGAGTCCTCAAAGTTTTGGAGGACGGTACATAGGTCGGACATCCATCTCCACTCCTCAGGTGTTATGTGTGGAGTTTGACCCATTTCCCGACGGCTGATGCAGGTAGTCCACAACTGCCCTCTTCTGCTCACATATCCTGACCAACATGTGCAGAGTTGAATTCCAACGCGTGGGGACATCACACACCAGTCTGTGGGCCGGAAGACGCAAACGGCGCTGAAAGCCGGCAAGGCCGGCTGAAGCAGCAGGTGACTTGCGAAAATGTGCAGACAGACGGCGAACTTTTACCAGCTGTTCAGACAGCTCTGGGTATGACTTTAGAAACCTCTGAACCACCAGGTTGAGCACATGGCCCACGCATGGAACATGCGTCAGCTGGCCTCGCCTCAAAGCTGCCACCAGGTTCCGGACATTGTCACACAAGACCTTTCCTGGCTTTAGGTTCAGAGGTGTGAGCCAGTGATCTGCCTGCTGTTTCAGAGCTGTCCACACCTCTTCTGCATTGTGGGGTTTGTCACCTATGCAGACTAGCTTCAGCACAGCCTGTTGCCGCTTCGCAGAGGCAGTGCTGCAGTGCTTCCAGCTTGGGACTGGTGTGGAGGGTACAGTGGATGAGGATGCGCAGGAGGAGGAGGAGAAGGCTGAAGAGCATGACATTCCGGAGCTGTAGAGTGTCGGTGAAACCCTGACAGAGGTAGGGCCTGCTATCCTTGCTGTGGGAAGGACGTGTTCCGTCCCTCCCTCAGACTGTGTCCCAGCCTCCACAATATTAACCCAGTGTTTTGTCAAGGAGATGTAGCGGCCTTGCCCACAAGCACTTGTCCACGTGTCTGTGGTTAGGTGGACTTTGGCTGAAACAGCATTGTTCAGGGCACGTGTGATGCTGTTGGACACGTGGTTATGCAATGCGGGGACGGCACATCTGGAGAAATAGTGGCGGCTGGGGACCGAGTAACGTGGGACAGCAGCCGCCATCAGGTCGCGGAATGCTTCCATCTCCACCAGCCGGAAAGGCAACATTTCTAGCGCTATAAGTCGCGAAATGTGATAATTCAGGACTGTGGCATATGGGGCGTTGGCAGCGTATTTGCGCCTGCGTTCAAAGGTTTGCTGAATGGATAATTGAACGCTGCGCTGGGACAAGGACGTGCTTGATGGTGGGGTTATTTGTGCGTGGGCAACTTCAGGTGCAGGGCCGGAGGCTTGTTCGCGGCCAGCATGTACAGGGGATTGGCTCGCACGCACAACACGCGAAGACGTAGCAGTGACATCAGCAAGCACAGCTCCTCGACTCTGTTGTACTTCCCACAAAGTCGGGTGCTTGGCTGACATGTGCCTGATCATGCTGGTGGTGGTCAGGCTGCTAGTTTTCGTACCCCTGCTGCTGCTGGCATGGCAGGTGTTGCAAATGGCCTTTTTAGAGTCATCTGGAGCCAACTTAAAAAACTGCCAGACTCGGGAAGACCTAACATTTGCACAGGCACCTTGTGTCGTGTTGTTGTTCCGGGGAACGGTTGCCTGCCTTCTGCCTGCGGACCCGACCCTGCTTCGTACTGCCTGTTGGGATGCTACGCCTCCCTCCCCCTGTGCACTGCTGTCCTCGCTCTGCATATCCTCCTGCCAGGTTGGGTCAGCTACTGGATCATCCACCACGTCGTCTTCCTCTTCCTTGGCTAATCGCTGGTCTGCTCCTCCTTCTCCTCATGTGCCACCATGATGACCGTTACAATAGTTAGGCTGTTGTTTCAGGTATACCCCCAGTGGTAAATTTTTACGCCCATTCTTTTTGAATGGGCATTACAACGACAGGATACCCGCTCCTTTTCAATGGGAAAAATGTTTTGAGGCCCTCATGCACGTCTCTATCCAGGGACAATGTTGAGCCTCCCAATTTTTGGCTGCCCTGGCCAAAGGGCTACACTACAATACACCCACTTCAGGTTTACAGGCCCTCCTGCACGTCTCTATCCAGGGACAATGTGGAGCCTCCCAATTTTTGGCTGCCCTGGCCAAAGGGCTATACTACAATACACCCACTTCAGGTTTACAGGCCCTCCTGCACGTCTCTACCCAGGGACAATGTGGAGCCTCCCAATTTTTGGCTGCCCTGCCAAAGGGCTATACTACAATACACCCACTTCAGGTTTACAGGCCCTCCTGCACGTCTCTATCCAGGGACAATGTGGAGCCTCCCAATTTTTGGCTGCCCTGGCCAAAGGGCTATACTAAAATACACCCACTTCAGGTTTATAGGCCCTTATACATGTCTCTATCCAGGGACAATATGGAGCCTCCCAATTTTTGGCTGCCCTGTCAAAGGGCTATACTACAATACACCCACTTCCTTACAATGGGCACTTCAGGTTTACAGGCCCTCATGCACGTCTCTATCCAGGGGCATTGGTGAACCTCCCAATTTTGGACTGCCCTGGCAAAGGAAAATACTACAATAGACCCAGTTCCTCAAAATGGGCACATTATGTCAAGAGGCCTTCATGTACGTCTCTTCTCAGGGACATCGGAGTGCCGCACAATGTTTTCACGTAAAATCTTTCATGTAATCACAAAAAGTAACATACACCAGCTGTATCTCACTATTGGATATGTGCCCTTAACATTTACACCCTGAATATTCATTTTGGTGTCATTTTGGAAGGTTTTCTGGTGACTCCGTAAAATTGGCGTGAAACTCGGAGAAGATTGTTCACAGCTGTGACTTTTGAGTGAGAAATGCTTCCAGGGGTCTTCCCCATGGTGTTGCCATGTCATTTGAGCACTCTTCTGAGACTTTTGTGACATTTTTAGGGTTTCTACATGCTGCCGGCAGTCATTTCATAAAAATACTCGGGTCTCCCATAGTTTAACATTGGGCTCGGTACTCGGGCCGAGTACACGAGTATCTCGGGATGCTCGGCCCGAGCTTCGAGCACCCGAGCATTTTAGTACTCGCTCATCACTAATTGCAAGGACTTAGTGTACGGAATAACTGACAGACACAGGGGTAACAGTTTCCTTTACCTTTACTGAAGTCAGAAGCAGGTTTAACCAGGGCACAGTTCACAAGTGGTGTTAGGGGTCCGGAGCCTGGAAGCAAGTTTAGGTTTTCCACACCTGGCAAGTCCTGAGGCCTCCCTGTTGTGCTACTCCCTGTGGGCCTTGGCTGCTTGAAGCTGTGCTGTGACCCTCCCCTCTCTTGTCTGTTCTGGCAGTATGACAGACGGCCTTTTGGTTTACTCTCCTTTCACTGTGTCCCCCTGAGCCTCTTTGATGCGGCTGTGTCTCCTGGCCTTGTGCTGGGCGAGCAACTTGGAATTACCCACCCTCCGGTCCTTGGACTCCGGTGTCGGCTCTGCGCTCGGTGCTGTGGCAAGCTGGCTCTGCTCCACTCCCCACACCATTTCTTCATTTCCCTCAGACCCTCACCTACGGGTCCCTCACACTGGCTAGTCAGTTTCCTCAGAAGGGCCTGGTACGGTACATGACTGTAGGATGTCTCCTACAGTCCTCCTAGCCTCACCCCCAGACCAGAATTTATAGGGGACCTGCCCTGAACTGAGCTCTCCCTTCTGGCCTGGAGTTGGGAAGGTGTTGTGTGTGTGTTTGTTTGTGTTTTACCTGAGGTGGGTACCTTTCCTTGCTTGCAAGCTTAGTTTTGTGGCAACCGGACCCTGGGGCGCCACAGTTTCATTTGCACTAAGTGGTTTATCTAATGATAATAAACCAGTATGGACTATCTTTTATAGAAACTGTTTCTGTGTGCTTGAGTTGCGCAGCATTATTAAGTGTCCCTCAACACAGTCAGTAAGTGCTATCTCACAAGGCTTATGCTTTCACAGTCAGAGATATCAATATTGCTTTATAAGCAAAATATGTAGAGGCCCTGATATATTATGCTTTATGTTAATATACCATTACTACTGTTTAATGTCGGTAATGACAAATAACAAAGTGTGCCAATTATTTGCAGGATTCTTGACATGTGGCAATGGATTTCTGGCTAGGATTGCCTGATGGTGAGTAAATATGGATATTCCATAATTAAACAAGTTTAGTTAGATTTTTGACTTGTCAAAATGATGAGAAAAAATAACATAGTATTGCCTAATTATCCCATTAGTTCTAAAATGTTTCAGTTGGTCCATCAGGCATTACTGGCCTGTAAAATTCCACATATGACATAATCGTGATCATTTGACATTTCATCAGTGCAACAATCTGCTTTGCATAATTAAGCTACAATTGTGCCAGGAAGTTAGGGCAGCCGTTATACAATAATTAGACAAATATTGGATCAAGGCAATTATACTACATTTTATTGTCCTGTGGGTCTACCACTGGTGCAGTCATTAGCATAGCTCAAGCACCAATATGAAGAGAATGTGCACAGATAGAACATTTGAGTATTTAATTAAAGTGAAAGGTTTTGCTACATTGTATTCAGGGGCAGATCACTTATAAAGAGAAACCAGAAATCTGCTAGAGCTTCCAATGCGTCTCCCTAGCTTATTATATTATTATGTAGAATATAAATTGTTAAAGTATAAAATGATTTCTGTTGCTCAGAAATCTATCAGAATGATTATTTCTGAGCATACAAAATTTCTAGTATAAGGCTCTACTCACATCTGTTTTAGAGACTAGATCAGGAGCCTCTGACACCAAATTCATTCTTATCACGGGTGAAAAAACTCTTGTATGAAGATCTATTTTCAAACAAAATTCTACAAGAAAACTGTTTGAAAGTCTGTAAAATGAGGTGATTTTATGTCAGGTCTGGCAACTACTGTAGAGTATTGTGGCCCTTCGAGTGTAGTTGCCATGGTCGAGTACAGCCAGCAAATACGTGTCATAAATGACCATAAAAATGTACTCTAGTCATGAGTGAAGTATACTTATTGTGGTTGTGCATGGCAGCTGAAGAGGCACCAAATTCATTATATGGGTTAAATAGGTCATTTGGTGAAAACAAGTTATCACATTGACTGGGGTAGTAGATAGGAGTCCAACCATCTGTGTGATCATGAAACATGGATATATGTTCCCCGTTGAAGAATAAAAATTTCCCGCTCTGATGACTGACGCTGGTCCCAGACACCCACTAATTTACAAGTTATCACTTATCCTGGGGAAAATCAAGGAAATTGTCACACGAAGGAGGAAAAATCATGGGATTATGGAAATCACAGGATCAAAGATCGATACTTGTGTTAATGATATGTAAATGGTGAAAATATAGAAAATATTTTATGAAAATACCTTGATTTTGTCATGCCTGGTAAGCTCCACCCTACCCACTGCTGTCACCTCTCTGCTATTCTCAGCATTGATTTTCCTCTTTGAGCTGTCTCCTTTACACTTTCCAACTCCTCTGCATCCTTCTGATGCTGTTGAGTTCCGCCTGGCTATAGGGCGGTGCAGCCAGATTTTGCTGGAATTTAATCTCTGCTGTTTCCCGCAGAGATTACTTTCCCTGGGCAATCCCATGTCAGATGGGTCTAATTCAGACAACTCCTCCCACCACTCCTTTCCTGAACATTGGTTTCTAGAGGTTTGTCTGCTAGAGTCCTAATCTCGCATTTACTGGTATTGATTCTCATGTGTGTGACCCAGCTTGTTTACCTGTCCTGTCTGATCTCTCTGCTTCAAACCTCGGATTTGTACTCTGATCCTGTACTACCTGCCCCAATTTTGGACTATCTAAATATGCCTCTCTATTGCCATACTGTATGTCATTCCCACATCTGACTCTCGCGTCAGTTGCTGTAGTCTCGATGGCTGCCATGGAGTGGTACATGATGTCTACCAGCAGCCTAACCTATCCTCACTATGAGAGGCACTAGTGAAGACCCGATAGACACTTTGCCACTGCCCTCCAGGGTAAGCCCGGCCAAAGGCGCAGTGGGTCCACACCCAGCAGCATAATATTATGTTTAGGTCATGGACACAGTGATCCCAAGTCAAATGTGCAAATCCTGTATGAAAAAGTCCATTTGCAAAGGGAGAATCTGGACCAGCTGATTGTAAGTAATTAATGTGATGGTTACTTAGATGCAGATTTGACTACCACAGTTTCCGCTTTGTCCCGCACCTCTGCTGAATCTGGTCATCTTTCCACTGTACTGGCTGCCTCTCATGGGGAACCGCCGAAGTTTTCAGTGTCTGGTGACGCAGCTAAGCTTCAGCTGTCATTTCAATTACACTTTGATGGAGATCCCAAGGAAAGTGGTGGCTTTATTGACCAGTGCATGATCCATTTTTTTCTCCACGCTCATCTGTTTCCTTCAGACCAAAATAAGATTGCATTTGTGGTTTCTCTCTTGTCCAGTCGAGCCCTTGCTTGGGGAAATCCTATTTGGAGTGTGGAGTTCCAGAGACCCATGATTTTGGTTGGTTTCTGGAGATGTTCTGAGCAGTGTTCTGAGGAGTTAAAGGAGATGGATGTTTTCTAATTGACCACACTGCTGATGAAAAATTACTTGTTTTATGCTGTGGTAGTATTTAATAGTTACTTTATTACATGTTTTAAGTTCATACCAAACTCTTTTTTTCAAAAATAGACTACATACTGTGATATGGCAGCCAGCCATGGTCTGAATGGCGCACTTTACATGGCCAGTATGTTTCGCACAGGCAGAAGTCTGCTGCAATGTTTTTATGAATGTCCTGCCATGGAATCCACAGTCTGCTTAACAGCATGGCAAGAGTTAAGCTTGCAACTTGCTGCAGATATGCGTGTGTGTCTCAGGTTGTTTTAATGGAGTCTGTGTTTGACACGGGAGAGACTGAAATAGACTGAGGCATGGAGAGCTCAGGTCCTGGAGGCCTTGTGTGGACTGTGTGAGGTAACAGACTTTATTGTTTTGTAAAGCCGAAGAATGGCTCATGTTTAATTTTCACCGTGCGGTTTGTGCTGTCCTAAATAAACCAGCTGGGCCGATTTCATAGAAAGACTGTTGCTGTGTTTATGGTTTTGTGCTGCTAAAGCAAGTGTACCTCGGCCCGCTCCGTGATCGCCGTATCACAATACGTTACTTTTTTGAAAAAATGACTGCAGTAGTTGTATTCTCGATGGGCGTATGCTGGGGTTGTGAAATGCACAACCTGGTCAGGTGAGCACACCCCTCACCTCCCACTAATGTTCTCTACACTATTCTGTATCACCTATGTACGCATATCTTTCTTTTTTTCTGAGAAGTGTTCAAGTCTCCTTGCCAGACTTCTTCTGCTGTCTTGTCCCTTTTTATTTACAATCAGGTTGTAGACTCCATGGCTCAGTATGCTTTCTGCTTTCGTAATCTATCTGCAAAGCTGACCGTAATATGTTTTTGGCTGGGCCTGGCTATCCGTATTAAGGGTGAATTGGAAGGCAGAGATTTACCTTCTTCCTTGAATAACCTATTCCTCCTGGCTTCTAGGATTGACCTCTATTTTAGTGAGTGTGGCCAGGAATAGGCTCAAGAACTTTTTTGTGTTCTAGAACCTCCGAAGGTGGGCCTCTAACTTCTCGGACTCCTTACTGTTGCAGGCCACACCTCCTGATAATGAGCCGACACAAGTCGAGTGCACCCAACTTTCCATACAAGTGACAGCAAAAATATACAGAGAATGTGTGCATGTACTGTGGAGGTAAAGGGCATTATGTTCGTCAGTGTCCAGTAAGGCCTGAAGAACCTAAGCCCCTAGAGTTAGTTGAAGAGATGACTCTATATGGGAATGCTTGCTGTCAGAAACTATTGACCAAGATTACCCTGTCTTGGCGAGAAAGGCCTCTTGCTGCGGTAGCCTATCTAGACTCTGAATCTGCTGAAAATGTAATCAGTCATGATTTGGTTCGTCAATTTTCAGCTTCATGCATAACAGGTAGATTAACTCCTGACTATTGGCTCCATGGACAGGCTGTGTCTGGGGGAACTATTTTAAATATTAAGCTGCCAGTAACACTGAAGATTGAAGTTTGACATTCCAACAAACGTTGTTCTTTGCGCTACTGTCATTCTTGGGAGGCCAGGGTAACAAGGAGCTGGATGTAGGGGGTCAGGGGAGCCTACTCTGACCCTGATACTAGGGTCACTGGCTCACCCTGATCTCGGAGGTACAAAGGTACTAAAGGTGAGGAGGTCTGAGCCACCAGCCTAAGTCCTTAACTCCTGAGAAGCCCTAGGCATAAGCCCCTACCTCCAGCCATGGACCACGGAACCCAGCAAGTTCCAATGGAGAGGAAAGCAGCAGCTTCGGATCAGTATCTGCACACAACAGGTCACAGTCCAGAAGTGAACTGAATCAGTGACATCAGGTGGATATGGGCTGACCCATTTATGGCCGAGAGATGAGGAGCAACCAGCCCAGGCACGCCCCTCAGCTCACCTAAGCATGAGTCACACACACCTGCACTCTCAGCTCCTGCTCATCAGCTTCCTCTCTCCACACTGAGAGCAGGGGAAAAAAAGGCTTCATTTAAACCACAGCAGCAGCACTTCCATACAGCAAGGCAGTCAATACGTAACAGTACCCCCTCACAACGAGAGGCCTCCGGACTCTCAGCCGTACGCATCCGGCAAAGGTCCAAACTTCCTGAGGGATGAGATATGGAAGATCTTCCGGGTGCAAAGCACTGGGGAGATGGCTAGCTGGAACAACACGGGGTTGCAAACAGCCGAAATCTAAATGGACCAAGAACTCCGGTAGTAGGAGCTCCAGCCGCACACTTTACTTTTTACGTGTCTTGATCACACCCACACATAGTCGCCCACACTCAGGTCTGGACCTGAACGTTTATTGCATTGCACACGAGCACAAACAGGGGACACACAGCCAGGACAGCAATCAGCAACACGCATCCTCCCGGGGACCAGGGCTCCTCCCCAGGAGTGTACAGTAGGGGCCACCGTCTGTCCCCGGCTGCCCCTCCTAGGATGATGCCTAGCCCTCTCATGAACCCGAGACGCAAACCGGAGCCCACTCCCAGATCCAGACTTACTCCTAGGTACCTCTGGTAGAGGTACAGGAGCTGGCGAAACCAGAATGGTAGAAAGTGAGGTAGGCAGGCAATTGTTCGCACACAAGAGCCCCCCAGGTGACCACCTGTCTGGCCCCCAGTCGATCACTGGGTTGTGTTTTTTCAACCAGGGCAACCCTAACACAATAGGAGTGGACACGTTCTCCTTGAAGTGACAGGACAGCACCTCCTGGTGGAGAGACCCTAAGTGCAGCATCACATTGCGCACCACTTGGGAGAGGACCCTCTGGCTGAGCAGAACTGAGTCGATCGAGGTGATGGGTATGGGTCTCGCTAAGGCACTGCTAGTGAAACCATGAGCTCTAGCAAAGCGAGAATCCATCAAATTGACCCCTGCTCCGCTATTGGCCAGTACCGCCACAGTCTCAGTTTTGCCATCTACCATCACCCTGGAAGACAGCGTACACTGAGACCTATTGAGGAAGGAAAGAAAAACTCTCTGGTCGTCTCCTTTCGAACGACTCGAGGTAGGCTGCTTTTGAGACTGTGCAGTGGTCTTGGAGCAAAGGGCACAAACCTTAAAAAAATGATCCGGTTTGCCACGCAAAAAACAAGCTCCGCCCACTTGGTGACTAGTGGCCATAGGGGGTTTAGCATGAGATCCTAACGCCCCCAACTGCATTGGTTCATCAGGTACCGTCTCCTCAGCAGGGATAGGAACAGGAGATGAAGCAGGTCTCGGTCTCTCACTTAGGCATCTGTCAACCCGAATGGCTAGGGACATCGCAGCCTCCAATGACTCAGGTGCCATGTACTGAACCAGGGTGTCTTGCAGTTTGGCTGACAAACCCAAGCAGAACTGACTCCTGAGGGCAGGATCATTCCACTGAGAATGTTGCCCCCCTCCAAAACTCAAAGCAGTACTCCTTCACTGCTTATGTGCCCTGCTTGAGCTTATGGAGATTGGACTCAGCAAAGGTTATCCTATAAGGTTCACCGTACACGTGAGCCAGAGCAGCAAAAAACAAATAACGCTTACAGGCCTCACAGAACACAAAAAATGTGTCCCTTTCCCCAGAAAACCTATCTGGGAGAGGGACCTGGGGTTCTGGCATGTGCCGATGTCAGAAAATCCCACGACTTGCTGCAGCTGGTTCACAACCTGAGTTCGCAGACCTGCTATCTCCACAGAGAGGGTCTACATCAGGCGAGTACATGTGTCTGCTGAAGCAGTCTGAGACATGATGACTCAAGAAAAGAGAAGAAAGAACAATTGGCAATGGTTTGCTGATTATGTCACGCCACCAGCCTAAGTTCCTAACTCCTGAGAAGCCCTAGGCATAAGCCCCTACCTCCACCCACGGAACCCAGCAACTTCCAATGGAGAGGAAACATCAGCTTCGGATCAGTATCTGCACACAACAGGTCACAGTCCAGAAGTGAACTGAATTAGCGACATATATATTCATCACACCCACCTGCACTCTAAGCTCCCGCTCATCAGCTTCCTCTCTCCACACTGAGAGCAGGGAAAAAAAAGGCTTAATTTAAACCACAGTAGTAGCACTTCCATACAGCAAGGCAGGTAATACGTAACAACTACCCAGATCTGGGTCTTCCTTGGATGCATCTTCACAAACTTGGTACTGACTGGTTGACCGGTCGGGTGCTTGACTGGGGCATGTGTTATGCTGCCAACTGCCTTTCTAGGGTCACCTTTGGGTCTATGGCTGAGAGGGACAGAGTATTTAAGGCACATTCCCCTCTATGGGAAGTGTTTGAGAAACGTGGTCTATGCCTAGAGACCCATGCTAGTTGTCAGGTCCTTGTTATCCTTGTTGTATCCTGAGTCCTGTGCTGTTTCTAACCCATGTCTGTTTCGTAGACCTTTATACCTACAAGCACCTGCCTGAACAAGCCCTGCTGACATACATTTAGTGCCTGAACAAGCCCAGTTGCCATAACTGTGGCGCCCCACTGGTCAATGCGCCACGGAGGGGTACTGCACCCAGAGTGTGTAGTATCCCTGTGACCAGGGGACTGGGATGTCAATCAGGGACCCTCACCACGTGCATCCACACAACTTAGGTCAGGGGACTTTTTGGTTAACCCGTTGCTATGGAACCAGTCCTGGTGGGAGGAGCTTAAGTGGTAAAGTGGGGAGTGAGGAGCAGTTGGAGGGGAACCCTGCGAGTAGCACAGTAGAGGGCACCTCAGGAGATGTGGCCCGGGAACTGAGGGAACCCTAAGGGCACCAGGAGTTGGGTGCACTGAAATCTGGACCCGGTAATACTGACCAGGAGGGTTAGTCCGACACCAGTGAGCCGGCTCCAAGGTGGTGCGGGTGTTCATCCCCGAGCAGCAGAAACCGGACAGCACGCAACTCTTTAGAGATCGTGGCAACACCGGCATAATTCCCCCAAGAACCTCGTGTAGGATCGAGGAGGCCCGGAGAGCGATAGACTCCAGGAGGAGGCCCAGAGGTGATAGTAAGGACAGATGAAAGGCAGAGAAGGCACATCACAGAGGGTCCCCTGTGAAATATCCTAAAATCTGGTAACTACCCAGGCCAGCAGCACCTGTAACTGTTCGTATAAAGACTGTTAAGCTGCTTGAGTCAGCAGTAAAGCCTGGTTCAGAGACTAAGGCTGTTTGGTGTGTTTATTGCCTGTGCCGGAGGAGCCATACTGTTGCTCTCAGAGACGGTCAGCCAACATCTCTACCTGAGGAGTCGCTGCCCTGTGTGAATTCTCCATTTTCCTCCATTTCTGCCCCGGGGACTCCACTTCACCTACGGGAAGTGTCACCACCTAGCTGCCGCATCCATCATCCCTGGAGATCTTCAGCAGTGCCGCTGCCATCACCGGACACCGTAGGTGGCGTCACAAAGACTCTTTATTTTTTTTAACCCCTTTTACAGTGACCACCAGGGCCACGGGCCCAGGCACAGGCCGCCCGTGACTACCCCTTAGATTAAAGCCCGGGACCGGGTTCCCCAAGGCCCTGGGATGGGTCATAACCACTGCACCAGCTTGAACCAGCACTACTGGCCTACAACACCTGCTTGAACCAGTTCTGCTGCCATGCTGCAACTGCTTTACCAGTTGTTCATGTACCAAGAACCATGTTGACGCATGTCCATTTTACTGGGTCCTAACCTACTTTTATACCTGCACTTTGTCAAAGCCTTTGTCTAGATTAAAAAATCTCATTCTTAATAGGTGTGTAGGGACCCGATAACAGAGAACACTAGAACATTTGGCTACCGGGGGAAGGGTGCACTACAGAGGGTGTGACCCCATAATCCACGGCCATTAAGATTCAGATTTTTTAATCCATAGAGAGGCTTTGACAAAGTGCAGGTATAAAAGAATGTTAAGACCCAGTAAGGGCCCTTTCACATCAGCGTTTTTTTTAAATCGCGGCAGATGCGGTGAAAAAACCGCATCTGCCGCGATTACCGCATACCGGCTGCACTTGCGGCGCGGTTGCGGTTTTTGCCATGCAAAGTATAGGCGTACTTGCGGCAGGTGCGGCAAGTGCGGTTTTGCACTTGCGGCAGGTGCGGCCGCGAAAAAAAACGCGGTCAGCCGCGGTTTTTTTCGCGGCCGCACCTGCCGCAAGTGCAAAACCGCACTTGCCGCACCTGCCGCAAGTACGCCTATACTTTGCATGGCAAAAACCGCAACCGCGCCGCAAGTGCAGCCGGTATGCGGTAATCGCGGCAGATGCGGTTTTTTCACCGCATCTGCCGCGATTTAAAAAAATTGCTGATGTGAAAGGGCCCTAAAATGGACTTGCCTCAATGTGGCTACTGGGTGTTTATAGATATGACCATGTTTATACGTGTCCTAAATTTTCATATTTTCTTAGCTATTATGCTGTTCTGTAGTCAAAATAGCACGTCTTAGTCTTTAACCTGTTAACGACAGCCTTACGTCTCTAGACGTCGGCTGTCGTTACCCCCGTGTTTGGAGTGAGCTCCGGCGTGGAGCTCACTCCAAACCTCCCACATCTCAGCTGATCTCACTAGCTGAGATGTGGGAGAAACAGCACCAATCGGTCCCGCCACCGATCGGCGCTGTTTAACCCCTTAGATCCCGCCATCAATCTCTGAAAGCGGGATCTAAGGGAGCCGGAGCGTGCAGCGCGCGCTTACCGGGCTCCAGGGGAGATCTCGCGATAGTATCGCGGGATCTCCCGTGCTGATGTGACAGGCCAGGGTCCTGGCTTGACCCTGGAACCTGTCACTGAGCATTTCCTGCTTGTGGTTGGCAGAGGCTGCCAACCACAACAGGTCCGCGATTCTGACACATACAGAGGAGCTGCAGCTCCTCTGTATGTGTCAGAAGCGATCGGACTGTGTATCTGCATGCCTCTCACAGGGGCTGTGTAAAATTAAGAATTAATAAACAAATAAAGTTTTTACAAAGTTGAAAAAAAAAAAAAAAACATAAAAGTTCAAATCACCCCCCTTTTCTCCCATCCACAATAAAAGTATTAAAAAATTAAATAAAATACACATATTTGGTATCGCCGCGTTCAGAATCGCCCGATCTATCAATATAAATAATCAAATAATGAGAGCCGTAAACTGCGTAGCGCAAAAAATGGTTTCAAACGCCAAAATTACGTTTTTTTGGTCGCTGCAACAATGCTAAAAAATGCAATAACGGGCGATCAAAACAGCGCATCCACCCAAGTATGGTATCATTAAAAACGTCAGCTCGAGACGCAAAAAATAAGCCATCACCCAGCCCCAGATCCCGAAAAATGAGGACGCTACAGGTCACAGAACATGGCGCAAAAAGTGCAATGTTTTTTTTTTTCATGCTTTTGAATTTTTTTCCACCACCTAGATACCAATAAAGGTATACATGTTTGGTATCTACAAACTCGTACTGACCCGAGGCATCGCACCGTCACGTCGGTTTTACCATATAGTGAACACGGCGACTAAAAAATCCAAAAAACAAACGTGTAATTGCACTTTTTTTGCAATTTCACTGCACTTGGAATTTTTTTGCAATTTCCCTGTACATTATATGGTAAAACAAATTATTGCATCTGAAAGTACAACTCGTCCCGCAAAAAACAAGCCATCATATGTCTATATTGACGGAAAAATAAAAACGTTATGGCTCTTGGAAGCCGAGGAGTGAAAAAACGAAAATGAAAAATGACAAATTTCTTCGTCATTAAGGGGTTAAATACAGCTATCTTTTTGTAACGATGTATTGTGTTTTAGCTTCACACCAGCATACACTATAAGGATTGAGTGGCGCAGATTTTTTTCTTGCTTGTATCCTGGATGAGGTCCAGTGCAGACAAGGAGAGAAAGCCTTCCACCTTTATCTCAGTTTAGGGCCTTTTGTTTTTTTTTTATGATTGGTGATCATCTTAAGGTGGCATCTGTAGTAATATATATATATGTATAAATAATAAATATATATATATGTATAAATATATACGGTATATATATATATATATATATATATATATATATATATATATATATATATATCATTAGACCCTCTTATGATGGCACTAAGTATATGGACATGCTGGGCCTTTTCTATCATTTACATGTATCTTTGGGACTTTTGACCTGTTCAAGAAGGCACCTGCACCAGTGTATAGGGTTTGACCCTCTTAAGACAGCATCACGCTTGCATGCATACTTGGTCTTCCTCTAATCATGTGTGTGGCACTGACGCTCTCACTCAGCTACCTGCCTGGGAGAACGACATCAAATTGGATTTCTTCCACTCTGTACAGCATGCTTTGACTGCAGATCAGCCACGTAGAGGGTGAGTTATAAGACTGAATATGTGCCACTGATTGCAGACTAACAGTGAACATCTGTGGGATTTAATATTTATGACTAACTTGACAAACATTTATGAGGACTTCCTTCCCAAGGAAGTTCATGCACAATGCAAGTTGAGGTTGTATTGGTGCAAGCTGTCTTAGCAAGTTAGCATATATTTCATGTGGGTCTTTTAGCCGTGATTTGACTATTATGAAGTTGGCTATCATTTCATATCTATATATGATATATTATTTTTATCTTCTCGTACCTTTTACTACCTAAAGGTACCTTTACACGCCGCCACTGTGCCTAGCAACTGGTATCAACCGCACGTGCACGCGCACGTTTTTGACGGTTGATACCGATCGCTGATGCCACATGTACACGCCGCCATTGTGTTGTCAACTAAAGGTATTGTGTTGTGCCGGAAGTTCCGACAGATCCTGTGGACAACTTCCTGTTGAATACCGTTGCCGCTTCACACGCCGCAACCACTAAGGGAATGTGGGCGTACATCTTTCGCGCCGCAAGTACATAGGCGTGACAGAGTTGTGTATTCCGTGACGCTAAAACGCTGATTGGACAATGCAATAGCGTCATGATTGGCCAGCCTGCGCAGGAAGGCTGGATAATACATGACGCCATTCCAATTGTAGATTGAGAATGGACAGCTCTTTAAATATGGCACCCTGTGAAGGGACAGCCAATGGAAACACAGCAGCCCCCACCAATGATCGCTGATGGGGTGCGGTATCCATGAGGCTGTGTGACGCCCCTGGGAAGTCACTAGGCGACGCAAATTCCATCCCTGTGCCCTGTTTAGACGCCACTACCATGGCAATTGTGCCTTTGTGTTGCCTTGGGTTTTTGAGCACGGCTCAGAAACAGGTATCTGAGTCAACTGCAGGAAACTTTCCCAATTTACATACCGCCATTTCGTAGCAATTTCAAGGCAACAGGCACAAATATCCCCATTGCCAGGCAGTTGCTACCACGCAGTGGCGGTGTGTAAAGGTACCTTTATATGCAACTTTTTTGCTTTTTATCCCCACCATTACTATAGGTTTTACTTTGTCTTTATATGTGATAATTTCAATCAAACACACATTTTTAGGCATATTCTTTGTGGATTAATGACTCTTATGTAGAAATTATGACTCTGTTCCTGTGGAGCCTGCTGCAAACACCTGAACCCCTACTTATCTTGAGGGGTTTCTCTGTCAGAGTGGCAAAAAAACGAGAGGGTGTAAGGAATAGGATACCTTTCACATGTCACGCCCATGACTTATGCCACTGGTAAGTGCTGCCCTACTCACTGTGGTCACAGCTCTGCTATTCCTGGCTTTAGGGTAGGGACACACTTCAGTTCCTGATCAGTTTTCCTGATCAGTGTTCATCAGTTTGTGTGCCAAAACCAGGAGTGACTCCAAAACCCACCACAGGCGTCAATCTTTCAATTATACTTTTTCTCTGCAAGGTTCACTCCTGGTTTTGGCACACAAACTGATGGACACTGATCAGGAAAACTGATGAGGAAAACTGATCAGGAACTGAAGTGTGTCCCTACCCTTAGTTTGTCTCTCTGAAATGCCTCCTGTACACTTTTCCACCTCTGCTGCATATTCCTGCTGCTGGTGATTTCCACCTGGCTATAGTGAGGTGCAGCAAGACTCTGCAGGAATTTAACCCTGCTGTTTCCTGCAGAGATTAGGTTCCCTTGCCAATCCCGGGCCAGCTGGGTCTATTTTAAATGGCTCCTCTCACCACTTCTGACCCGAACATTGCTTTCTAGTTGCTCGTCTGCTGAAGTTCTGTTCTCCATGCTCCTGAGCTGATCCTGGGCTACCTGCTCCAACATTAAACTGTTTAACTACACTTCTATCTTTCCCTTTTGTACCTTGTTGCTGCATTTCGGACCCTCCTATCAACTGCTGCAGTCTCAGAGACTGCCCTGGATTGGTGCCAGTTGCAAGGTGGCTTTTCCCTGCATTCACCCGCTGGAGATCGATTACCACTCTGCAGCATTAAATTATCATGCTGCAGAGATGCAGAAGCCTGACAACCTGCACTGCAGCTGAAAACATGCTGCTTTCGGGAGAAGCACAGTGAGCATGGGATTTATAGAAATCCCATCCACTGTGCTCGTACTGCACAATGCAGCATTTTGGGTGCAACGGTAAGACGATGCGCTCAAAACTCCTCCTGCTGCTGGTGAGTTCCACCTGGTTATAGTGAGGTGCAGCCAGACTCTGCAGAAATTTAACCCTGAAGCCAGAGAATATGAGTCTGCACACATTGGAAGCACCAGTGTGAACTGCGACCAATCCCCACCAAAAACATGAAAAACCAATGCAAAAACCATATAAGTGTCACACAAAAGGCGCTCTGCTGTAAAAATGATAAATAGCCAGTGCCGTGACAAAAAACAGGGCCTTTTGGTTTATACGTTTTTGCAAAAAACGTACAGTAAGCTGCCTCACCAACTTCACGGTGGGCCCTGGTAGAGACAGTCCTAACTCTGTCCCTAGATGCTATGTTAAAAACCTGCCTGTGTGTACATACCTCTGGGCAGGGCGCGGGAGAGCACAGGAAAATCTCACCTTGTAAGGCTGTGTGGCTGGCAGCTCTGTGTGCAGACTTCATAGGGGAGGGGCAGGTGCCTCCAATTTCTGCTGTTACCAGCAGGGGTGAACATGAAGCCAGAGAATATGAGTCTGCACACATTGGAAGCAGCAGTGTGAACTGCGACCAATCCCCACCAAAAACATGAAAAACAATGCAAAAACCGTATAAGTGTCACACAAAAGGCACTCTGCTGTAAAAATTATAAATAGCAAGTGCCGTGACAAAAAACAGGGCCTTTTGGTATATCCGTATTTGCAAAAACGTATAAACCAAAAGGCCCTGTTTTTTTGGTTTTTCAGAAATTTAACCCTGTTGTTTCCTGCAGAGATTAGGTTCCCATTCTAATCCAGGCCAGCTGGGTCTATTTCAAGTAGCTCCTCTCACCACTTCTGACCCAAACATTGCTTTCTAGTTGCTCGTCTGCTAGAGTTCTTTCCTCTACACTCCTGAGCTGATCCTGGGCTAGCTGCTCCAACCATAGACAGTCTGACTGTGCTTCTATCTGCCCTTTTGTACCTTGTTGCTGCATTTCTGACCCTCCTATCAACTGCTGCAGTCCCAGAGACTGCCCTGGACTGGTACCAGTTGCAAGGTGGCTTTTCCCTGCATTTACTCATTAGGACATCGATTACCACTCAATTATCATGTTGCAGAGATGCAAAAGCCTGACAACCCACACTGCATGCTGCTTTTGGGAGAAGCACAGTGAGAATGGGATTTCTAGAAATCCCATCCAATGTGCTCGTACTGCACAATGCAGCATTTTGGATGCAGCGGTTAAAACGATGCGTTCAAAATGCTGCTATTCCGGATCATGTGCACGCACACCTAAGACAGTGTTTATATATTGCAACTGCTTTGCATTTAACAGCAATTTCAACAAAAAAAAAAATAGAAAAAATGCAGTGTGTTGCATTGAGTTTTCAAAATTATGGTGAAAACCTATTGGGTGTATCGAGATTGTGGCAAAAAAAACACAATACAGTCGCAATATGTGAATGCAAGGTAGTGCAAAAGATTAATGTGCGAATAAGAATATTGTCATGCACATTTTTCAAAGCAGTTGGATGCTTTAGAGAACTTTTGAAGCATTTTCATAGCATGAATAAAATTGTAGTCATTTAGTATGTGCTCCCAGATACTAGTCTAAAATTTTAGATTTATTCCCTAGAGCCATTTTATAGATTATGTGAATGTGACAAATTTAACTTCTAAGGCTAAATAATAAAAGAACACTATATTTACAATGAAAACATAAATCGTGTTTAGTAAATTCTATTTGCTCCACTTGAGTTTTAAGCATAGCTTTGCCATAATTCTTGCAAATATCAATATGCCATTAGTGATATAAGGTAATAATGACTCTGTGCAGCAAATACTAACTTCAATTATTGAAGGCTTCATCTTCTAAGTTCTTGTGGTGTTTGGAAAGCTGCACGTTTTCTGTGACTGGTTAACTATGATTATACGGATCATTAATTTCACTCAATTCTTGCAGATTTTTTTTTCATTGTAGGAAATACATTTTAACAAGAATGAAGTCAATATTTCATACGAGGCAGTTTATTTCTAAAAATGAATCTTAAACATGGCCTAGTTCTGTTTTAAATCAATATCTCTTAAAGAATATTATACATTTAATTTAGTTTTGTAACTTTAGTTTTTTTATGAGATCATTTTCCTATGCTATCCTAAAGTTAGAGATTTGTTTTACTTTTGTTAGCTAAGGCAGACAAGAAGGACAGTATAGCAAGCGGAAGGCATTGTGCCGACCTTTGCTTAGTTTACTGATGCAGAACAGCCCGAAAATCGCCATTAGGTAGGCTCAGATATATTGGCTACAGCTGCCGATATGCATCCTAACTGGGAAAGATTGCTTAAAGGAAATGCACCATTACCTAAGACCATTAACTTCTCCATGACCTTCTGTCAACATTTACCTACTCTACCCTAGTAGGGATCTGACATTGATTGCGTATGCCTGACAAAATGACATGGTATAACTATACAGCGCTAGCTTCTCACTGTAGAGACTGGGACATGATGTGAAGCAAAATTTCAGTGGATTCTGATGCTGAGCTGGGGAAAGAAGTAGAAAAGATGGAGTGCATAAGCATGTTTTCTTTAGTGGACTCTTGTTACTGTCATATTTTATGAGCACCCTTAAAAATCTATAAACTTATTATTGCAGCAGGTCCCACAAATATTGTCATATAATATGTACAGTATCTCCCAATTAACAAGTCACACTATTGCCATGGGCTGCATTTACATTGTATTACCAATATAGCTGTATTTACCGTCACCAGGTCACAAAACTAATGCTATACAGAAAAGGACAGACATTCATGGTAAAGAGACTGAAGATAGTGGCACTCATCCAGGTCAAAGTAAAACAATCCTTTTTTGTAGCTTCATTAACCCCTTAAGGACCAAGCCTCATTTTTGCAATTCGGACCAGTGTCACTTTCTGAGGTTATAACTCTGGAACACTTCAACATATCCTAGTGATTCCAAGACTGATTTTTCATGACGTATTGGACTTCATGTTAGTAGTAAATTTAGGGTGATATTTTCTGCATTTCTTTGACCAAATAGTTTACATGCAGTGACTGTTCAAAGCCATGACGGGTATAGCCATCATTGGTCATTAAAGGGTTAAAAACAAACACATGGTAGCACTACCAAAAGAAGCCGGGTGCAATAAAACCTGTTAAGGTGATGTCCAAACCTCCAAAATAGAAAACCAGAAAAAAAATGCCAGGACTTCAAAAATTAAAGTACATGGGTACCGTCACACCTGGCGATGTTGGCAGCAATTTTTTAGGCGACGCTGGGGCGTGTCCTATCACCACCGACATTGCCAATGCATCGCCTAATGTGAATGGGCAAGGGCGACGCATTTGAGTGGTCGCTTGGTTTCAGGGCAGCGATGTTAAGGCATCGCCGCTGGGGTTTTAAGACACCCCAGCGGCGACGCCACCTGTCAGATTGCTGGTGCGTCGCCGGAGGTGTCACCGCATGTAAACATGCCATGGCAAAGCTGGCGGGTGTCTCCTGTGACGGGCCCCTATGAGTTAGTACATGAGTTATTCTGTATACATATGTAAATATATAGATAGAAAATCTGAAAAAAAACAGGCAACACTCCAAAAATTAAAGTTAAAAACTGTGGCTTTCCTGATTCATTATCAGCAATGTTTAGATTTAGAGAAATCAACGGTAGATTTCTCCAAAGTAGGAGACAGGCAGACAAATCTGCCAAAATGTTGCTGCTAATGGATCAGTAAAGCCAAGGTTTTTCACTTAAATTTTTGGAGTGCTGCCTGTTTTTTTTTCTGATTTCGAATCTGATTTTCTGATTATATATATATATATATATATATATATATATATATATATATATAGATTAGTATATTGGTGCAGCACAGCTCCCCTAGGTGCTCAGCAGTCACAGCTCCTCTCCTCCTTGCTGTATAAGTATACAAAATAAAGGACTGCAGCACTCTTCTTTGTGAAACAACCGCCTTTATTCGGCCATCAGGTGGGTGGTGACAACGTTTCGGGATCCTGTCCCTTTCTCTAGCAGCTATACAATGTCAAGGCTAGGTTTTTTATACCCTTGATTTTCATATGCTCACATAATTGCCAATTATCACATTCAGTTGTTTTTTTATCTATATAGTGCCCTCTAGTGCAAAAAACAGTGCTAGTGCACACTTATTCACCTTTTATATAATTATATTTAGCCCTTATTTTCCACATCATATATTTGCATTATCTGTTCCATATTGATACTTATTTGATTGCTTTACATGTCGATATTCATCCCCTTGCACAGCTATGACTTCCACCTGGTCCGCCCTCTCCTATGCAGCATACAGTTCTCCTACTTGCTTTCCTGCCGCCATTGCACGTGTCCAGCGTCTCTATGAGATCGCCCGCACATGCGCGGTGCAATTTGAGTAGTTTACCGTCGCTATGGCGATACCGGATATCCGGCGTCCGCCATCTTGCGACTCGCATTATATGCCTTTACACCTGCATTTGCATTTCAGCGGTGTTTACATGCCTGTTGTCAATGTCCACTTGGTAGTTTGTGCAAATTGAGCAAAATTGTGTATGTGCAGGTCACTTATATCCAAAAAGTGCTATGTGCACATGCTAAAATCTATTTTGAGACTATTCGTTAATTTTATTTTAAAACTACCGTTATCGTTATTAGTCTCCCCTATTTTACTTGTCATTATCCCTCGCCCATGAATCACCAACCACAGTGTGTATACCACTGCGGTCAGGTGTCAGCCTTACATGGTGATAGGAAACCCCATCGCTCACCATGTATGCCGATCTTGGGGTCAATAGGATTTCTTATACTATTGGGGATACCCTAGATTATCCATTTAGTAGTTCCATGATTAATAAACCATAGTCATATCATATAGTCACATTATTTTATTTTTTTGTGCTTAAAGTGCTGAAGTTTCATACATTTAAAGTGCTATGCATTGCATCCATAAGATGCTTGTGTTATTGTATAGAATTAAAGTGCTTATCGTCATGTGCTTTGTGCATGGCATCTACAGGTCAACCAGATAGTCTGTTCTGCAAATTTGATAGCGGCCACCGTTTCTGCCTTGCTGTGCTTTCTACCGGAACATTGCTCTGGATCATTAGATGGGCTAAAATATGAATAATAATAATAATAAAACATATAAATATATTAAAATACATTAAAATTCATCTATATGAATACTAGTGTGCATCGAAATTACACCTAAAAGTGATTAATATCTGATTATCATTAAACTCGTATACAGTTTGTGCCTTTATTGTGACTAGTGCTCTCTATCTACAAGTACCATTTTTACGTCCGAGTTACTTTTCCTATCAGGGTTCTCTTGTTTATTTCCGATTTCCTTACTACCTGCTTTACTTTGTTACAAAATCTCTATAATGTCAGACTCATTTTGTATTCAACATTCATCCCTGACGGCCTCAGAGTGTTTAGTTTATAAATCCACTCTAATTCTCTTATCTTCAATAACTTGGTCCTGTCTCCGCCTCTTCTGAGTGGGGGTATTGCATCGATTAATCTAAATTTCAGATCCCTCTCTTTGTGATTTTTTTCTACAAAATGTCTTGGGACTGGCAGGTCTTTCCTCTTTGCTCTGATGTCATGTCTATGCTGGTTAAAACGCGTTTTAAATTCTAAAGTGGTCTCACCTACATATTTGAGGCCGCATGGACATTCTAGCAAGTAGATCACGTGGTCACTATTACAGGTCAGGAAGTGGTTAATTTTATATTCGACTCCATTATGTGTGAAACTTGGACCTTTCTGCATGTACTTACAATCAATGCATGAGATACACGGATAACACCCCTTTCTATCTCTCGATGTCAGAGTTGTTTGTCTACTCTTTTTCATAGAGCCAATGTCTGATCTAATAAAAGCATCCTTCAGATTTTTCCCTTTCCTATACGCTGTCATAGGTCTATTGTTGAACTCCTCAACCTCCGGTATACAGCTACTTAAGATGTGCCAATGCCTTTTTACAATCTTGTCTATCTCCGGTGCTTCCTCATTATAGGTTATTATTAATGGAATCCTCTTCTCCCTTTGCCTTTTCTCTATGGCCTCACCCTTGTTGTCTAAAACTTTCTCTATCTGTTGTTCTAAGAGCTTCTTCGGGTATCTTCTTTCTACAAATTTACTCATTAACTGGTTTGCTATTTCTTCTAATTCTGTCTGTTCGCTGACAATCCTTTTTACCCTCTGCATCTGTCCCATTGGTATCGCTCTCCTTAGGGCTGCTGGGTGATGACTATCGTATCGTAGAAGTTTATTTTTATCCGTCTTTTTAACATATAGTGTCGTACTGAACCCTCTTTCATGCTTCTTCACCAATACGTCTAGGAACTGTATCTCATCTTCCGATTGCACTTTAGTGAATTTTATGGTGGGATCTATTAAATTTAAGAACTCAAAGAATTCTTCCAGTTGTGTCTCTGTGCCCTTCCATATGACAAACGTATCATCCACGTACCTCCACCACTCTACTACATTAGCAAAGTGATGGGAGCCGTAGATTACGCTTTCTTCCATGACCGCCATGACCGTGTTGGCATAAGCACATGCCATTTTCGCGCCCATGGCGGTCCCAGCCAATTGTAGGAAAAAGGAATCACCAAAGAGAAAATAGTTTTGTTTTAATACAATTTCCAGGAGATCGATGATAAATTGTTTGGCAGCATCGCTATATTCTGTTTGTTGTAACTTCTCTGTTACGGCTGCTATGCCTCTATTGTGATCTATAGAAGTATATAGCGATACTATGTCAAAGGACACAAGTATCAGGTTGTCTTGTTGTAGTTTCACCCCTCTCAGTTTTTTTAGGAAATCGTTGGTATCTTTTATAAATGACCTCGTGTTTGTGGCAAAGGGGTTCATGACCTTGTCTAAAAAGACCCCAATATTCTCAAAAACGGACCCTATTCCCGCCACTATAGGTCTACCTGGGGGGTTTTGTAGGGTCTTATGTATTTTTGGATTGATATATAGCACCGGTGTAACTGGGTGTTCTATATATAGGAAATCCGCCATTTCTCCGTCAATAACTCCTGCCAACTCTGCTTCTCCAAGTACCTTTGAGATGTTCCTCTGAATTTCAAATTTGGGGTCTGTACTCAACTGTCTATATACTGTTTGGTCACTTAGCTGCCGCATCACTTCCCCTATATATGCTTGTTTTTCCATTAGCACCACCGCCCCACCTTTGTCGGCCTGCTTAATAATAATTTTATCATCTTCCCTCAGCTCTTTTATTGCTTGGATTTCTCCCTTTGTAATGTTTGGTTTTTTAAAACCCTCTCTTGGTCTTGCCTTCAACTTTTTTATATCCCTTTTGACTGCTTCTATATAGGCCTCAATAACTGGGTGTTCACTGTCTGGAGTAAAATCACTTTTCTTTTTTATGTTCAAATCCCTCATCATTATCTCACTAGACCTTGGTTTTAATTATAGTCATCCTATCATGAAACCAGTACTTCAGTTTGATATTCCTAAAGAACTTATACAAGTCTGCTTCTACCGCAAACCAATTTACATGAGAATTAGTACAAAAATTCATCCCCTTATCTAACACAAGTCTTTGATCATTAGTGAGTGTTTTACCGCCAAGTTGACTATAAGGGATGATCCTTCTTTTTCTGCTGATTCCGGCTGTTGGCGTTCTTGTTCTTTTCTCTTGGCTGCTTTTTTCTCGCTCCTGTGGTAGTGTTGTCCTCCTCTTCTTCTTCGGCTATGGGGTCCTCCGGATCTATACAAAATAGAGTCATTACGTTTTTTATCGTTCTTATACAGTCTCACATATTTGTCCTTTTTCCACAAATGACCTCTTTTCTTCCAACTAGTTTGTCCCTCTCTTTGCCAGTTGTAAATTTGTCCATTTTTGTAATCCTCCATATCACGCTGCCATTTCTGGCGTTTTGTCTCCTCTAGTTCTTTCCTCAGCTTATCCACTTTTACCATCACAGCGTCCTTAAACTTTTTTACTTCTTCCTCTCCCAACATCTTTTTCAATGATAGCTCAGTCTCTTTGAGTTCTCCTTGTAACCTGCTCATCTCCTCTTGTAGGTACTCCATGTTTAACAACAATACATCGTATGCATATCTGTCTGACATACCAGCCAGTTTATCACAATATGTAGCATTGCCATAAAATAGAGTGGGTCTGACGTTAGATCTCAGACCTCTCGGGATTCTTTTCACTCTGTAATATTGGGCCAATGTTGCTAGATGTAATTTAGTTGATATTAACTTTTTGCTATCATTTTCATACTTGCGTTTCTGCATCACATTGGAAGGTGTACTTAGGAAACCTGGATCTCGCTCTGCCCCTCGTAGGATCCGCTCCTCATCATCCGCTGTATAGTACATACCACCTGGCTCCATCTCTGTAATATATATATTAATATATATATGTAATATATATATGTACATATACAGTACAGACCAAACGTTTAGATACACCTTCTCATTCAAAGAGTTTTCTTTATTTTCATGACTATGACAATTGTAGATTCACACTGAAGGCATCAAAACTATGAATTAACATATGTGGAATTATATACTTAGCAAAAAAGTGTGAAACAACTCCAAATATGTCTTTTATTCTAGGTTTCTTCAAAGTAGCCACCTTTTGCTTTGATTACTGCTTTGCACACTCTTGGCATTCTCTTGATGAGCTTCAAGAGGTAGTCACCGGAAATGGTCTTCCAACAGTCTTGAAGGAGTTCCCAGAGATGCTTAGCACTTGTTGGCCCTTTTGCCTTCACTTTGTGGTCCAGCTCACCCCAAACCATCTCGATTGGGTTCAGGTCTGGTGACTGTGGAGACCAGGTCATCTGGCATAGCACCCCATCACCATCACACCTCCTCCTCCATGCTTCACGGTGGGAACCAGGCATGTAGAGTCCATCCATTCACCTTTTCTGCGTCGCACAGACACAGTGGTTGGAACCAAAGATCTCAAATTTGGACTCATCAGGCCAAAGCACAGATTTCCACTGGTCTAATGTCCATTCCTTGTGTACTTTAGCCCAAACATGTCTCTTCTGCTTGTTGCCTGTCCTTAGCGATGGTTTCCTATCAGCTATTTTTCCATGAAGTCCTGCTGCACAAAGTCTCCTCTTAACAGTTGTTGTAGACGATGTGTCTGCTGCTAGAACTCTGTGTGGCATTGACCTGGCCTCTAATCTGAGCTGCTGTTAACCTGTGATTTCTGAGGCTGGTGACTCAGATGAACTTATCCTCTGAAGCAGAGGTGACTCTTGGTCTTCCTTTCCTGGGGCGGTCCTCATGTGAGCCAGTTTCTTTGTAGCGCTTGATGGTTTTTGCAACTGTACTTGGGGACAATTTCAAAGTTTTACCAATTTTTCGGACTGACTGACCTTCATTTCTTAAAGTAGTGATGGCCACTCGTTTTTCTTTACTTAGCTGCATTTTTCTTGCAATAATACAAATTCTAACGTTCTATTCAGTAGGACTATCAGCTGTGTATCCACCAGACTTCTGCACAACACAACTGATGGTCCCAACCCCATTTATAAGGCAAGAAGTCCCACTTATTAAACCTGACAGGGCACACCTGTGAAGTGAAAACCATTTCCGGTGACTACATCTTGAAGCTCATCAAGAGAATGCCAAGAGTGTGCAAAGCAGTAATCAAAGCAAAAGGTGGCTACTTTGAAGAACCTAGAATATGACATATTTTCAGTTGTTTCACACTTTTTTATTAAGTATATAATTCCACATGTGTTAATTCATAGTTTTGATGCCTTCAGTGTGAATCTACAATTTTCAAAGTCATGAAAATACAGAAAATTCTTTTGAATGAGAAGGTGTGTCCAAACTTTTGGTCTGTACTGTATATGTATATATATATATATATATATATATATATATATATATATATTATATACATACATATAACTCATGTACTAACTCACCTAAATAAAATGGGAATAGTTGGTGATATCAACTTCCTGTTTCTGGCACATTAGGTTGTGGAGCCCACTGGGACGGGGTACTCGGTATCGGACCGGGGTACTGCTGGGGGATGTCACGGCGGTCCTGGTCTGCACCGTGTCCCGGGCCCGCACAATAAAATGGGGGTTATTTACAGGGGATTTGTCAGTGATGGGGCCGCCGCTGCTGCAGAACCTCCGGGGATGATGGGATAGCAGCTTGGATGAAATAGTTCCAGTGGGTAGAACTTAGTTCCCCGGGGCAGTAATGATTAAAGTCAGTGATGGAAATTGTAGGCTTTGCAGGGAAAGGGGATGATGAAGAGATGGCTTCTGACAGGGTCAAATGGAGGACTGACAGTTCTTCATACCTTAAATCAGATACAGACAATGTAGCAGGGTTCACCCGGGTTTACTGTTCTTATTCTTCTGTCAAACAGGGCACGGTATAATACAGTTCTTTACAGCTTTGCTATATTGGATCTGGTATACTGAACCCACTGCAGCCAGGTTATCTTCCCTAGACTCCTCAGTGCTTCTATGTGTCCTTTCAGGCTATTTCTCAGTGTTCCTCCTTAAAGTGGATTGCGGAGCGGCAGCTCAGTCCCTATTAACAGCTTCCCCCTAAGTCTCTGGGCGGTAAGCCGGGTCTTCTCTGTTGCTGCTGTGCTCCCAATCCTCTAGTGGGAATATAGATCTGGAGTCTGTATTCCCCGTCATGTTGTCTGGGGCACCGGGTAAATCTTCAGCCCCCCTCAGAGCTGACACTCTGGTTTCAGCCAAACCACAGGTATCCCTATCTCTCAAGAGATCACCGGGTCCTTTCCTTCCCGTGTAACTTCCTAATATAATCAGGGAGGCTCTCCTGTCAGTCAGCTTCTGATCTTCTGTCTTTCCTGGACCTGATGGTACTGGTCCTCTCAGCCTATTCTGGCCTACTCCTTGGTCTTCAACTCACTCTGGCCTACTTCTTGATCTTGGCTGCTCGGCACCTGCCTACTGGCTAACCGCTTCCTGTCACTCCCTTATATACCCATCCGTTACCATGACTACGCTCTATCCACTCATATCTAACCTACTACCCCTTGTCTTCCTAGAGTCCCAGACTCCGGGTTAGGTCCCCATGCAGTGGATATATGTGTTGAGGTGTTTGTTAAACAAACTGTCTACCCTCCTGCCTGGCTGCAGTCTGTCCCTGTGGCCACCATGGATGCAGGGGCGCCACAAGTATACACTGTGTTCCAAATTATTATGCAAATTGGTTTTAAGTGTCATAGAGTTTTATTTTTATTTTTTTTCAATGAAACCCATTGATGGTATTGTGTCTCAGGGTTCTTTGGATCATTGAAATCAATCTCAAATATCTGTGATAATTAGTTTGGCAGGTGAGCCCAATAAGAGGAAAACTGGGTGCTCCACAAGATTACGCAGGCCACAGTTTTCAAGTAACATGGGAACGAAAAAGGATTTCTCTGCTGTCAAAAAGCAACAAATAGTGCAATGCCTTGGAAAAGGGATGAAAACATTTGATATTGCATGAAAACATAAGCGTGATCATCGTATTGTGAAGAGATTTGTGGCTGATTCTGAGCACAGACATGTTCGTGCAGATAAAGGCAGAATGAGGAAAGTTTCTGCCAAGCAAGTTCATCAGATTAAGAAAGCAACTGCTAAAAAGGCCTTACAAATCAACAAACAGATATTTAAAGCTGCTGGTGCCTCTGGAGTCCCTCGAACCTCAAGGTGTAGGATCCTTCAAAGGCTTGCTGTGGTGCATAAACATACTATTCGGCCACCCCTAAAGACTGCTCACAAGCAGAAACAGTTGCAGTGGGTCCAGATATACATGAAGACTAATTTTCAAACAGTCTTGTTTACTGATGAGTGCTGAGCAACCCTGGATGATCCAGATGGATGGAGTAGTGGATGGCCACCATGTCCCAACAAGGCTGCGACATCAGCAAGGGGGTGGAAGAGTCATGTTTTGGGCTGGAATCATTGGGAAACAGCTGGTAGGTCCCTTTAAGGTTCCTGAAGGTGTGAAAATGACCTCTGCAATGTATATAGAGTTTCCAACTGAGAATTTTCTTCCATGGTACAAAAATCAAAAACTTGCCTTTAGGAGCAAAATCATCCTCATGCATGTCAATGCACCATCTCATGCTACAAAGAATACCTCTGTGCCATTGGCTGCTATGGGCATAAAAGGAGATAAACTCATGGTGTGGCCACCATCTTCCCCTGACCTCAACCCTATAGAGAACCTTAGGAATATAATCAAGCCAAAGATCTATGAGGGTGGGAGGAAGTTCACATCAAAACAGCAGCTCTGGGAGGCTATTCTGACATCATGCAAAGAAATACAAGCAGATGACTCACTGTGGCCGGGACTCCGGTTTAGACAGGCGATGCTTCCTTCCTCCTTGTCACGGGTGGACCGCGCCTGCCGGTAGTGGGGCCCGGTGTAGTGCAGATCAAAAGTGTTGAAGACGTCTTGTAGGGAACAGATTAAAGGGGTTTTTAATTTATTCGTGACGCCACCTATGAGTAGTTCGGTAAGGACTACCGACGCTGCGGAACCTCTGGGGGATGGATAGCAGCAAGATGGAACGCTCCCCACAGGCTGAGCGGTGATCCCCGGAGGCTGGAGCTGCTTAAGATGTTGTGCGGCAGCTGCGGTTACCTTGTAGTGCTGACGGACAGTTCATAAGGAAGCACGGACACAGAAAGTCTCTGCAACGGGTCTTTACTGTAACCAGCAGGCAGTACATGGCATACAGATTATGGGTAGTAGACCGGGTGGACTCAGCAGTGATGGTGTCCTTAGAAATCCGCAGTGTTCCTCCATTCTAACTAAGTGGTTGCCAGTGTCGCCCAGGAATACCAGATCGGGTACGGGGAGGCTGCTTCAATGCCCTATCCAAAATGTACGTTGTGGATGTTTTGGGGAGCCTTGGATCCCTCAGTGGGTACACCGCTGGTTAGACGACTGGAAGTTGGCTGGTGGTGGGGTGCTCCTTTGAAGCTGCTCCTCCACGCTTTTCTGGTTCGCGTAGCAGAGGTGAACTGCTGCCAGCTTCGGTACCAGTGAACCGGCTGTGAGTTGTGGGCACGGGAGTCTTTTGGGAACCCGTGTGAATAATGCCCATTCCCGGTTGATAAGGCCTCAGGTGCTGACACCCGACCGGTGACGGCCCGGGGGCTGCACGGGGTGCGGAGCCCCCGCTCCTCTCCAAGTTCTAGACTGCTCAGGTCAAGTTCTAGATCCCTTCTTCTCATGACTATTCTGTGTGTTCTCCTACACACTACCCTAGCACTCCGCCCACCAGGACCTAGGATTGGCCCTCTGTTCTAGGTGATGCATGCAGGGTTGAATTTCTAAATTAACCAGATCACTACTGTGTCAGAGAATATTGCGGCTGCATTTATGGCCGCAATACCCTCTTGTGACGCACTCGTTGCGGGGCGCCACACAGACACTCTCCAGAAACTCACAATATCAATGGATGCAAAAATTGTGAAGGTGATATCAAAGTAGGGTTCCTATGTTAACATGTAACTTGGCCTGTTAGGATGTTTTGGAGTGAAATAGCTTTTTATTTCAGTGAATCTGAACTCCTAATGCTGCAAATTCAACAAATCAGCATTTTCAGTTCTTTCAAACATATTAAATGTTTAGAAACTCTACTGTGCATAATAATTTGGAACAGTGCAGTTAGAGTTTTTTTTTAATTTTGAAGATTATACTGATTATACTGTTATCATTGGGAGGTTTCTTCAATAAAATTCAATGTATGCTCTAATGGGTGATGACTTTTATTACACTGACTGTCATTTTCACCGACCATTTAGGAAAATCAGAAAAAAAAGAACATTTGCATAATAATTTTTAACACAGTGTATAGGAGAGGGAAAACGTTTCCAGATAGGGGGTGACTATGGTGGCCATTTTGGATCCAAGTTTATTTTTGTCAATGGGAAGAGGGTCAGGTGACACATCAAACTTATTGAGAATTTCCTGAGAAAAACAATGATGTGCTTGGTTGTAACATAACTTTATTCTTTCATACGGATACTGGAAGCTTGTGCTAGCATTTCTTCTGCAGTGTTGCTATCAGTGTGTCAAGAGTGGGAGAAGACGGTTGCATTGACAATCCAACACAATGCGCAGCACTTAGAACTCATTTTATAAGTGGTCATAAACTTGTAAATAACTCATGAAAGAATAATGTTAAAAACAAGCACACCATTGTTTTTTAATGAAATTCTCAGTAGGTTTGATGTGTCACATGACCCTCCTCCCATTGAAAAAAATAAAGTTGGATCTAAAAAGGCCGACTTCAATATGGCTGCCATGGTCACCACCCATATAGATAAGTTTTCCCCCTCCCGTATACTAATGTGCCACAAACAGGGAAGTTGATATCACTAACCATTCCCATTTTATTTAGGTGCATCCATAAAATGGCCCACCCTGTAAATATAAGTACTCATATATTAACTAATATACATATATATATATATACTGTATGTATATCTATTATATAATCGCGAATCGGAAAAGCGCCCCTCCGCGCGCTACTTCCGGCGTGGTCATGTGGATACGAATTTAACATTGGGCGCGACGCGCCCAATGCTGCGCGAGCAATGGCCGCGAGGCCATTGCGAGCCGCTGGCCCAAAATCCATCCACAGCCCCGGCTACAACCTTAGCGATTTACCGCTCAGGTAGCGCGAGCAATGGCCGCGAGGCCATTGCGAGTCGCTGCCTGAGCCGCAATTCGCTCCCCGGGGACCATGGAGCCGAGGCGGCATTGCCGCCTCCGCTCCCCGCTACACACAATTCGCCACCCCCCCCCCATGTCCGCACAGCCCGCCCCCATCAATGTCCCCACAGCCGACCCCCATGTCCGCACAGCCGACCCCCATGTCCGCACAGCCCACCCCCAGCAATGTCCGCACAGCTCACCCCCATGTCCGCACAGCCCGCCCACATCAATGTCCGCACAGCCCACCCCCCTGTCCGCACAGCCGACCCCCATGCCCGCACAGCCGACCCCCATGCCCGCACAGCCGACCCCCATGCCCGCACAGCCGACCCCCATGCCCGCACAGCCGACCCCCATGCCCGCACAGCCGACCCCCATGCCCGCACAGCCCACCCCCATGTCTGCACAGCCCGCCCCCATCAATGTCCACACAGCCCACCCCCATGTCCGCACAGCCGACCCCCATGCCCGCACAGCCCACCCCCATGTCCGCACAGCCCACCCCCATGTCCGCACAGCCCGCCCACATCAATGTCCGCACAGCCCACCCCCCTGTCCGCACAGCCGACCCCCATGCCCGCACAGCCGACCCCCATGCCCGCACAGCCGACCCCCATGCCCGCACAGCCGACCCCCATGCCCGCACAGCCCACCCCCATGTCCGCACAGCCCACCCCCATGTCCGCACAGCCGACTCCCATGCCCGCACAGCCGACCCCCATGCCCGCACAGCCGACCCCCATGCCCGCACAGCCCACCCCCATGCCCGCACAGCCCGCCCCCATCAATGTCCGAAAAACCCCCCATGTCCGCACAGCCGACCCCCACTAATGTCCACACAGCCCCCCCATGTCCGCACATACTTACATGTCTTCTTAGTCATCTGATCGTCCGTCCGGCCAGGCGTCCTCTTCGTCCGGCCAGGCGTCCTCTTCGTCCGGCCCGGGGATCTTCTGTCTTCTTCCAGCTCCGACGTCCTCTTCTCTTCTCATTTAGGTACAATGGACGACAAATCCGCCATTGTATCTCAATGAGATATGAGCGGCTCTTCTGATTGGTCGCTGTGTACTGCCCTCAGCCAATCAGAAGAGCCCCTCATTGAGCTCGAATTCTGATTGGTCGGCGGCCAATCCGAAATCGGGCTCACTGCCCATAGACATGTATTAGCGGTGTGTCCGCGATTTTACGGCCGACAAATAGAACCAGGTGGCCGGCCATAAAATCGCCGACACACCGCTAATGTATGTCAATGGGAAAAATAGCGGACCTGAATGAGAACTGTCTCACTTAAAATAAATAATAAATTAAATAATAAATAAAATAATTTAAAAAGAATTAAAAAATAATAAAAAATAATAATAAAAAAATAATAAAAAATTAAATAAAAATAATAATAAAAAAATAAAATATATGCTAATCAGCTCAGCCATTTTGGCGGACCACAATGAGAACTCTGTCTCACTTAAAATAAATAATAAATTAAATAATAAATAAAATAATTTAAAAAGAATTAAAAAATAATAAAAAATAATAATAAAAAAATAATAAACAATTAAATAAAAATAATAATAAAAAAAATAAATATATGCTAATCAGCTCACCCCTTTTGCCGGACCACAATGAGAACTGTGTCTCACTTAAAATAAATAATAAATTAAATAATAAATAAAATAATTTAAAAAGAATTAAAAAATAATAAAAAATAATAATAAAAAAATAATAAAAATTTAAATTAAAATAATAATAAAAAAAATAAATATATGCTAATCAGCTCAGCCCTTTTGGCGGACCACAATGAGAACTGTGTCTCACTTAAAATAAATAATAAATTAAATAATAAATAAAATAATTTAAAAAGAATTAAAAAATAATAAAAAATTATAATAAAAAAATAATAAAAAATTAAATAAAAATAATAATAAAAAAAAATATATGCTAATCAGCTCAGCCCTTTTGGTGGACCACAATGAGAACTGTGTCTCACTTAAAATAAATAATAAATTAAATAATAAATAAAAGAATTTAAAAAGAATTAAAAAATAATAAAAAATAATAATAAAAAAAATAATAAAAAATTAAATAAAAATAATAATAAAAAAAATAAATATATGCTAATCAGCCCAGCCCTTTTAGCGGACCAGAAGGAGAACTGTGTCTCACTTAAAATAAATAATAAATTTTATAATAAAATTATTTAAAAATAATTAAAAAATTATAAAAAAAATAATAAAAAAAAAAAATAAAAATTATAAAATATTACAAAAAATAATAATTAAAAAAAAAATCTAATAATAATTATATTACTGCTAATAATAATGATATTAATGCTAATAATTATGCTATTAATGCTAATAATAATGCTAATAATGCTAATAATTATGCTATTAATGCTAATAATTATGCTATTAATGCTAATAATAATAAGATTAATGCTAATAATAAGCGGCCATTGCGAGCACTCAGCCCCAATAAGTATTGAACGCGCCCCAAAAAGTATTGGACCCCCCCCAAAAGTATTGGACCCCCCACCAAAAGTATTAGACCCCCAAAAAAAGTATTGCACCCCCCAAAAAAGTATGTGACCCCCCAAAAAAAGTATGTGACCCCCCAAAAAAGTATGTGACCCCCCCAAAAAAGTATGTGACCCCCAAAAAAAGTATGTGACCACCCAAAAAAAGTATGTGACCCCCCCAAAAAAAGTATGTGACCCCCAAAAAAAGTATGTGACCCCCCCAAAAAAGTATGTGACCCCCCCAAAAAAAGTATGTGACCCCCCAAAAAAAGTATGTGACCCCCCCAAAAAAGTATGTGACCCCCCAAAAAACTATGTGACCTCCAAAAAAAAGTATTGGACCCCCAAAAAAAGTATTGGACCCCCAAAAAAAGTATGTGACCCCCCAAAAAAGTATGTCACCCCCCAAAAAAAGTATGTGACAAAACAAAAAAGTATGTGACCCCCCCAAAAAAGTATGTGACCCCCCAAAAAAGTATGTGACCCCCCAAAAAAGTATGTGACCCCCCAAAAAAGTATGTGACCCCCCAAAAAAAGTATGTGACCCCCAAAAAAGTATGTGACCCCCCCAAAAAAGTATGTGACCCCCCAAAAAAAGTATGTGACCCCCCAAAAAAAGTATGTGACCCCCCCAAAAAAGTATGTGACCCCCCAAAAAAAAGTATCTGACCCCCCAAAAAAAGTATGTGACCCCCCAAAAAAAGTATGTGACCCCCCAAAAAAAGTATGTGACCCCCCAAAAAAAGTATGTGACCCCCAAAAAAAGTATGTGACCCCCCCAAAAAAGTATGTGACCCCCCCAAAAAAGTATGTGACCCCCCCAAAAAAAGTATGGGACCCCCCAAAAAAAGTATGGGACTCCCCAAAAACTATTCACACCCCCCGAAAAGTCCTCACACCAGCTATAACTACTATAATCAAATTAATGCACATTCTAGAATCCCGATGCATTTGCATCGGGCTCACAGCTAGTATATATATATATATATATATATATATATATATATATATATAGATATATAGATGAAAAAACGAAAGGCAGCACTTCCTTCAAAAAATCCATGTGGGTTTATTTGTCCTAGGACTGCAACGTTTCGTTCGTTTTTGAAGGAAGTGCTGCCTTTAGTTTTTTCATCTATATAAGTACCAGTGAAGTGGTAGGAGGGCTTTGCACCCGACTGTGTGCGACTGTGCTGTTTCGTTTTTCTGTTTTTTTATATATATATATATATTATATATATATATAATTTGGAAAAGCTGCACAGCACACAGCAGACCAGTGTGAACTGGTGCAAGCATAGGACGCAGAGATTAACCTCTTTACGACCAATGACGAGTATACTCGTCATGAAAAGATGTCAGTTCCCGCATCATGACGAGTATACTCGTCATGGCTTTGAACTGTCACTGCTTCTAAACGAACAGTGACAGCTCAAATCTAAAAGCTGTCAGTGACAGCCAAGGGTTAGGGGAAGAGATGTGGGCACCCCTGTTAACCCCTTCACCCCCCCCCTCCCCAATCACACTTATCTGCCGGCGGGTTGCACCGCAGCCGCCGGCCATGAGCTGATGCTCCAGCTCACCCTGTGTCCTGTCCCCGCCCCCTGTGTCCAGCTCCCCCTGTGTCCTGTAGCCCCCCCCTGTGTCCTGAGCCCCATGTGTCCTGTCCCCGTCCCTGTGCAGCCCTCCTGTGTCCTGTCCCCGTCCCCTGTGCAGCCCCTCCTGTGTCCGGTCCCCGTCCCCTGTGCAGCCCCTCCTGTGTCCTGTCCCCGCCCCCTGTGTCCTGAGCCCCCTGTGTCCTGTCCCCGTCCCCTGTGCAGCCCCCCCTGTGTCCGGTCCATCCCCGCCCTCCACCCGACATAGTTTGTCTGCCGGCGGGCTTATGCGCCCACCGGCGAAGCTGCAGGGCCCCCTCGTCCTCCCTGCTGGCCCCCAGCCCCCGGTCCTCCGTCCCCAGCCCCCGATCCCCGGTCCCCAGCCCCGCTCACCTATCCCGGCCGGCTGCACGCTCGGTGCACCCGCCCGCACCGTCGGGCCTCCTCTGCAGTCCGGTGTGGCTCCTCCTCTTCTCAGGGGCTCCTCCTTCTCATCGCTGGGTAAGTATGAATGAATGAATGAAAGAATGAATGAAAGAATGAATGAAAGAATGAATGAAAGAATGAATGAATGAATGAATGGATGGATGGATGGGTGGATGGATGGATGGGTGGGTGGATGGATGGGTGGATGGATGGATGTGGATGTGCGTGTGTGGATGTGTGTGCGTGGTTGTGTGCATGCGTGGATGTCAGTACGTGGATGTGCGTACGTGGATGTGCGTACGTGGATGTGCGTACGTGGATGTGCGTGCGTGGATGTGCGTACGTGGATGTGCGTACGTGGATGTGCGTACGTGGATGTGCATACGTGGATGTGCGTGCGTGGATGTGCGTACGTGGATGTGCGTGCGTGGATGTGCGTACGTGGATGTGCGTACATGGATGTGCGTACGTGGATGTGCGTGCGTGGATGTGCGTACGTGGATGTGCGTGTGTGTGAATGTGCGTGCGTGGATGTGTGCGTACGTGGATGTATGCGTACGTGGATGTGCGTGGATGTGGATGTACGTGGATGTGTGTGTGGATGTACGTGGATGTCAGCATGCGTGCGTGGATGTGTGCATGCGTGGATGTGCATGCGTGGTTGTGTGCATGTGTGGATGTGCGTACGTGGATGTGCGTACGTGGATGTGCGTACGTGGATGTGCGTGCGTGGATGATGGGTGCATAGGTGGATGGATGGGTGCAACAAGGGATCAAGTGTCCTCTTGTTATAGTCTCTGGGATCATAGTCATGGTGCACTGTATAACTGATCATTGTCATACAGTGCACCATAACTCTGACCCTGAGACTGTAGGAAGAGGACACTTGATCCCTTGCTGCAGTCTCTGGATTGAGCAGAGGCGATCGAGCTTCGTGGGACCTTCGTTGTGGACTACGTCGGAGGCGATCGAGCGTCGTGGGACCTTCGTTGTGGACTACGTCGGATCTTTATAATAAAGATGGAGTCCGAATTTTGTTTGTGTTTTTTTTTCAAATAAAAAGATTTTTCTATGTGTGTATTTTCTGACTATTTACCAGAGATTCCTAATGGCGGGTCTAACATTGGCCCTATATTATGAATCTCGGGCTTAGTGCCAGCTGCCAATAAAAAGCTGGCATTAACCCCTTTATTACCCAGTTTGCCACCGGCACCAGGGCAACTGGAAGAGCATGGGTACAGCGCCAGAAAATGGCGCTTCAATGAATGCGCCATTTTCTGGAGCGGCTGCGGGCTGCAATTTGCAGCATGGGGGGCCCAGAACGCTTGGGCCTTTCCATGCTGAGGATTCCAGCCCCCAGCTGCCTAGTTGTACCTGGCTGGGCCAAAAATATGGCGGAGCCCTACGTCATTTTTTTTTCTAGAATTAGTTCTAGAAATAAAAAAAAAATGGGCTTCGCTGTATTTTTGGTTGCAGCCAGGTACAACGAGGCAGCTGGGGGTTGCTGGCAGTCTGTAGCTGCCAAGTTGTACCTGGCTGGACCAAAAATATGGCGGAGCCCTACGTCATTTTTTTTTTCTAGAATTAGTTCTAGAAATAAAATAAAGCCTTCGCTGTATTTGTAGCCAGCCATGTACAACTTGGTAGCTGGCTGACTGGAATCCTCAGCGTGGAGAGACTCAAATGTTGTGGGTCCCCCACGCTGCAAATTTCAACCCACAGCCACCCAAGAAAATAGCGCATTCATTAGAGGCGGCATTTTTTGGTGCTGTACCCCAACTCTACCAGTTGCCCTTGTGCTGGTGGCACACGGGTTCTCCATATGCGACATGGTGTCTGCTAACAATTTCAATAGAAAATTAGCTCCAATTGTTAGCGGACACCATGTTGCGTATGGAGAGCCCCTGTGTGTCTCCACATTGGAGCTCCCCCACAAGTGACCCCATTTTGGAAAGTAGACCCCCAAAGGATTATATCTAGATGCATATTGAGCACTTTGAACCCCCAGATGCTTCACAAATTGATCCGTAATAATGAAAAAAGAAATTATTTGTGGAAAAAAAAGTGCTTTTTCATTTTTACGGATGAATTTCTGAAGCACCTGTGGGTTCAAAGTGCTCACTATGCATAAAGATACGTTCCTTTGGGGGTCTAGTTTCCAAAATGGGGTCACTTGTGGGGGAGCTCCAATGTGGAGACACACAGGGACCCTCCAAACGCGATATGGTCTCAGCTAACAATTTGAGCTCATTTTCCATTCAAATTGTTAGCGGACACCATGTCGCGTTTGGAGGGCCCCGGTGTGTCTCCACATTGGAGCTCCCCCACAAGTGACCCCATTTCGGAAACTAGACCCCTAAGGAACATATCTAAATGCATAATGAGCACTTTGAACCCCAGATGCTTCACAAATTCATCAATAAAAATGAAAAAGCACTTTTTTTTTCCACACAAATTTTCTTTTTTCATTTTTACAGATCAATTTGTGAAGCACCTGGGGGTAGAAAGTGCTCACTATGCATCTAGATATGTTCCTTTGGGGGTGTAGTTTCCAAAATGGGGTCACTTGTGGGGGAGCTCCAATGTAGAGACACACAGGGACCCTCCAAACGCGACATGGTGTCCGCTAACAATTTGAGCTGATTTCCATTCAAATTGTTAACGGACACCATGTCACGTTTGGAGAGCCCCTGTGTGCCTAAACATTGGAGCTCCCCCACAAGTGACCCTATTTTGGAAACTAGACCCCCAAAGGAACATATCTAGATGCATAGTGAGCACTTTGAACCCCAGATGCTTCACAAATTGATCCGTAATAATGAAAAAATAATTTTTTAGAGGAAAAAAAAGTGCTTTTTCATTTTTACGGATGAATTTCTGAAGCATATGGGGGTTCAAAGTGCTCACTATACATCTAGATACGTTCCTTCGGGGGTCTAGTTTCCAAAATGTGGTCACTTGTGGGGGAGCTCCAATGTGGAGATACACAGGGACCCTCCAAACGCGACATGGTGTCCGCTAACAATTTGAGCTAATTTTCCATTCAAATTGTTAGCGGACACCATGTCGCGTATGGAGGGTCCCTGTGCGTCTCCACATTGGAGCTCCCCCACAAATGACCCCATTTTGGAAACTAGACCCCCTAAGGAAGGTATCTAGATGCATAGTGAGCACTTTGAACCCCCAGATGCTTCACAAATTCATTCATAAAAATTAAAAAAACACTTTTTTCACAAAAAAAATTATTTTTGCCTACATTTTTTCAGTTTCACATGGGCAAAGGGATAAAATACATCCCAAAATGTGTTGGGAAATTTCTCCTGAGTACACCGATACCTCATATGTGGTCATAAACTACTGTTTGGGCGCACGGCAGGGCTCAGAAGTGAAGGAGCGCCATTTCACTTTTTGAACGGAAAATTGGCTCTAAAATTCAAATTGCGCTCCTTCTCTTCTGAGCCCTGCCGTATGCCCAAACAGTGGTTTATGACCACATATGAGGCATCGGTGTACTCAGGAGAAATTGCCCAACAAATTTTAGGATGCATTTTATCCTGTTGCCCATGTGAAAATGAAAAAATTGAGGTTAAAAAAACATTTTTGTTGCAAAAATTAAAATGTCCATTTTTTCCTTCAACTTTATTTTAGTTCCTGTGAAGCACCTGAAGGGTTAATAATCTCCTTCAATATAGTTTTGAGTAGCTTGAGGGTTGCAGGTTTTGGAATGGTGTCACTTTTGGGTGTTTTCTGTCATGTACACCCCTCAAAGAGACTTCAAATGTGATGTGGTCACTAAAAAATTGGTTTTGTAAATTTTGCTGGAAAAATGAATAATTGCTGATGAACTTTGAACCCTTATAACGTCCTACCAAATTTTTTTTTTTCTTCCAAAATTGTGCTGATGTGAAGTAGACATGTGGGACATGTTATTTATTAACTATTTTGTGGCACATAACACTCTGGTTTAGCAGAATAAAAATTAAAAATGTGAAAATTGCTAAATTTTCAAAATTTTTGCCAAATTTTTTATTTTTTCACAAATAAACGCAAAAATTATCGACCTAAATTTAATACTAACATGAAGCCCAATATGTCACGAAAAAACAATCTCAGAATCGCTAGGATCCGTTGAAGCGTTCCAGAGATATTACCTCATAAAGGGAGAGTGGTCAGAATTACAAAAAATGGTCCGGTCATTAGGCTGCAAAGTGACTCGGTCCTTAAGGGGTTAAACAAACTAAGTAAAAGTCCATGCAGCACACAGTTACACCAATGATGCACAGTGCTAACAAGCCATATGTGTTTGAGGAAAAAATTCAAAACTTACGTTTTTCAAAAAACTCAATAATCTTTCTTTTAATCTGGAGTTCTTAGTACATACATTGGCCAATGTCTGCTTGCTCATCAACTACGACAAAGTGACTCCAGGTCTGATGAGCCCTATCTGACATCCCTGCCCTCCTTGTCCACCCCCCACCTCGCGGTGGGCAGGCACCATCTATACCCTCCATCACCTGTAGGTTTAATGAGGGTGCAATTACATTGCAGCAATGGAGTCTGCAACTCCATATAATATATATAATTTGGAAAAGCTGCACAGCACACAGCAGACCAGTGTGAACTGGTGCAAGCATGGGGCACAGAGATTAAACAAACTAAGTAAAAGTCCATGCAGCACACAGCTATCACCAATGATGCACAGTGCTAACAAGCCATATGTGTTTGAGGAAAAAATTCAAAACTTACGTTTTTCAAAAAACTCAATAATCTTTCTTTTAATCTGGAGTTCTTAGTACATACATTGGCCAATGTCTGCTTGCTCATCAACTACGACAAAGTGACTCCAGGTCTGATGTCACCTGGACCTGGACCTGGAGTCACTTTGTCGTAGTTGATGAGCAAGCAGACATTGGCCAATGTATGTACTAAGAACTCCAGATTAAAAGAAAGATTATTGAGTTTTTTGAAAAACGTAAGTTTTGAATTTTTTCCTCAAACACATATGGCTTGTTAGCACTGTGCATCATTGGTGTAACTGTGTGCTGCATGGACTTTTACTTAGCTTATATATATATATATATATATATATATATATATATATATATAGTGATGCAGCTTCTTGCTGCATTGAGAATATGTATGCTGGGACTAGTTCAGCAAGTTAAAGTAATGCATTATGCTGGGACCTGTAGTTCCACAGGTTCAGTTAATGCATTACATGTGCTAGACTGCAGGTGAGTAAAAAGCCAGGGGAGTGTCTGGCAAATTGAATCCTTCCACAGTTGTGCTCATGTGGAACAGATAAAAAAAGAATAAATAGGGAGCGCACATAGGGCGTTATCGTCTTAATAAATAGTCCAGTCTCCCCAATCGGTGTGACTCACCTGCGGTGGTTGTGAGAGCCACAACAAACTCAGACAGCCTGGTAATGGTCGCTGCAGGAGCCCACTGAAGATAAATGATTTCCACCAAAGAAAAAGCTATTCTAATAGCCCTGATGAAGTGGCAGATTTAAAGCCACGAAACGCGTAGGGAAAATAAACCAGAACCTGATTAACCCTTTACTGGACTGGAAGTTTCTTGAGGTCAGCACGGACTACAAAGCCCAGCTTTTTCTTCGGTGGAAATCATGTGGAACAGATGGGATATAGTCCAACTTTCTGTTTGTCACATGTTCCTCTGCGTTTACAGCAGCCATGGTGCCAGAAGCACATGGTGGAGAATCTATGTTTGCAAAGCTTGGGATAGCTCTGGCAATTCTTATGAAGACTGGGTCTCACTAAGTGTTTGGAACAGCCACAGCCCTGGAAGGCACCTGGGATGGAATGCTTGGAAGTGGTTGGCGTCCTGCAAGGCACATGATAAGAAGACCAGGGATGTGTGAAGAGCCTGTAGTATCTCTCTCTCTGTTCTTAGGATTGCTGGAATGAGAGGTCAGTAAGTGGAGGTTGTGATGCTTTCGCTGAGACACTTTAGCGGACTATGTAAATGCCAGGTGGGCATATCCACCATTGGGACAGACTGGTATGTCGCTAATGCTCCGCTGATGTAATGTAAATGAACTGTGCACTACATGCGGTTTGTGATGTAACAAACTGCTGGACTTTATTTTACTGAAAAATATGCCTGTTCGCCTCAATCCCGCTACCATTTGGGGATTTCCCAAAATGCTACCAGTGAGCAAATCACTAATATATATATATATATATATATATATATATATATATATATAGTGATGCAGCGGCTGGCTGCCTTGCAAATACCTATGCTGGAACTTGACCTTCCACTGATGCAGATAATTCTAGGTTCCTCCCATGGGTGTGTCAGATCAGAATTAGGCTGACTCCCTCCAGGTCACATGGGTTGTGAGGTCAGCACAGGTCCTGATCCTTTGTGTTGAGAAGCCTTGTGGTGAGACACAGAGTGTTTGGAGCTCCTGAACATGTTGAGATGAAGCAGTGGAGACCCCAGGACAAGCACAAACTGATGCTGCCGAAGTTACCAGCAGTGCTGCAGGGCCCCAAAAGGTCAAAAATACAGAAGTAGAAGTCATCAATGGAGAAGGGAGGTATGACAGGAATACAACCTCGAGTAATGCGAGCCCAGCTGGTGCGGTAGATGTGACAGCCGAAATAAGGGAGCTGAAGGAGATTCTGCAAGTCCATTTCAAGCAAGACAAGCTACTGAGACAAGTTGTCGAGATCGATTGGGTGCTTTCGAAATGGAGAGATCTCAAGGAACCCTGCTGGAAAATGAGCAGTTAAAGCAGGAATGGCTTCGGAGATGAGTTCTTGAGAGGCGAGTGGCTGAGCTAGAGGACGAAGTCTCTGAGCTCAAAGGTCGCCTGGCAATGGGCCAGTCGATGAACAAGGCCGCCTTGGAGAAGGTGGAGCGACCAGTGTCCCTCTCGGACAAACACGCTGAAGAAGCTGAAAGTCAGTTCACCCTGAGATCTGAGCCAGATGATCATCCGAGGACCACCAGAAAGACAGAAACTTCTCTGTACAAGTGCCTCATAGATGTACCCGAAGACTTGAGAGAAGAATGCACCAAAGAGTCAGTGCATAAGGAGTTTAAAAAGACCGTGGGAGCCTGTTTGGTGTACTTGACCCCAGAAGCTAATCAGCTGGTGGTCCTTTCCACAACAGAAGTCACGGTGAAGAGGGTGGCTATCATAAGTGACATACACTGGCAATGTGTTCGCACGAAGCTGTTGAAGACAGAAGACAGCGATGGTTGAAGACAGAAGAAGCCGTCCGACAGCTGCAGCTTGTGAGGAGAGATCAAAGCCTGCAGAAAGTCTGGGGTGATGAAAGTAAGCTGTCCACGTGATCACCAGGACTGGATACCTGATGAAGATGGCATGGTGTCCTTCTCTGCTGTAGGAAAGGAAGAAACTCTTGGGTACATACGGATGCTGATAGAGTACCATCTGACCCACCTGCGAGAAGTGGAACAACTAACTCTTGCAAGGCGGAAAGTTGAGAGACAGCATACTAGGAGCAGCAGGAGGTGGCAGTTAACCAGGAATTGTGAGCCCCGTCAACGAAGGGATCCTCCAAACAGCGGATTGGCTACAGTCTATAGAGTAAGGTCCGCTACTCTGCTCACTGGTGTTCAGAAGAAAAAAAGTCAATACTGTTCAAGAATAACTTTGGCACACAGATAGAGACTGCTGCTCAATAAATTCTTTATTATGAAAAAAATATTTTGATATTGTTATTTTCCTCTTTTTTCTGACGTTTCGGTCACATATAGACCTTGTTCACAGAAAGAATATCTACATGAAAATCAAAAACATGTCAATGTATACAATGTTTGACCAGTGTGTATACAATATAAATTAATATCAATAACAATCACAAATCGTGGTAAGAGTGTTTCCATAATACAATCGTGTAAGCCCTTTGTTGATATATGACATAACAATATGGTAATCCCATTCCTTCAGTAATGAAAAACAAATTTTTTGAGGAAAAAACTTTTTTCACATAAATAAGTTAAAAACAAATTACCTTATATAATATTTTTTCAAAGAAAAGGTTCAGAATTTGGCGACAAAGGTTATTGTGTGTCTGGTAACTAGAAATTGAGATCAGGAATTAATGTCCAAACATATAAATTCATATTCAGAAAATATAAGGTATGAGAAATCTATATTTCTACCTTTTATCACAATGGAATAAGCCAAACGGTGTACTGTATATTCTTATTAATGTCTAGGATATCAATTGCACCCTGTAATATATACAACATGACTATTATCAGCATTATCACAAGACATGTCACTGTCTGGAAAAATGAAACAAATATGACTATTACCTTACTGATTCAGGTTAATCAACACACCATGTTATTCATGGGTTAATTGTCCCATGAAATTCATGTAATTCAGATGGACCTACTATGGCCTTTATCTACAAGAAATCACATAAATAAAATGAAAATTAATGAAAGACATGAATATTCAGTCTTAACAGGTAACCATCCCGGACCTGTGGCATGTCTGGGCCCTTTAATGCAACTTTTCCCTGTCTCAAATCTTGTTAGCATGTTTGCACATTGGTAGTAGCTGAGTGCTGCAGAGAATTGTTTTCTAGTTGTTTGACCCAGTGTCCCTGCTGGCACCAGTTCACATTATGTCTGTGAGTGCTGTGCAGTTTTTTTCTGTTTTGTATATATATATATATATATATATATATATAAGGGGCCTGAGAATGCCTTTCATCTCTTCCTTCTTTGAGAGAAAAAGGGGACCCGAACCTTACAGTTGTAACGTGGTGACAAAAAGGTCTTGGGGGCTGCAAAAGGAAGCAAAATGGTGATTAAAGCAGAAGCACTATAGCTACCAAGGACAGCTGTCGTCTGGTATTCTCAGTGTGGTGAGGTCCATAGTTATTAGCCCCACCCCCAGGCACAGAATGGCCCCCCCCTTCAGAAATTGGCACATTCATTAGAAGCGGAAATTCCTGGAGCTTTACTCAGCTCTTCCTGATGCCCTGGTGTGGTGGCTATTGGGGTAATAGAAGGCGTTAATGATAGCTGAGTATTGTCAGCTGTCATTAAGCCCTAGATTGATCATGCTCAGGCTTCTATGAGACTTGCACATTACCAAATGTTATAAATAAATAGTTAAAAAGAACACACAGAGAATAATTCTTTATTTTAAATAAAATGCACAGACAACACTCTTTCACCCATTTATTAATGCCAAACATACCCTCTGACGGTAGTCCACAGCAAAGCCCCTCAAAGCTTTTCTGCTCTGCTACAATATGGTGAGACATTACAGTGCCTACCCTCCATGAGTAGAGTAGTGCTGCTAGACTGACGAAGCTCTCCAGCTCTGCTTGAGTGGTTACACTGTTCAGTGCAATTAGTGCTCTTACAATGACTGATCAACAGCAGTGAGAGCAGTGATGTCAGACATTTCATCTAAAATCACAGCTGGTTACCATGGTACTTCAGTTGTGACCTCAGATGAACTCTCTGACTTCACCGCTCACACATCCGACCATTAGTATGAGAGTGCTACTCGAAGTGTGTGGACTCCATAATGTCACCACTCAATGCAATGTATAAGAGCTGAGTATGCTTTGCTTGTCAACATGCTGTGGATTATTGTCAAAGGGAATGTTTGGGTTTAATTAATGGGGGAAAGAGGGTTGTTTGTGATTTTATTTAAAATAAAAAAATTCTCTCTGTATCTATGTTTTTTAACTACCGGTATTTACTTATATGATTGGTAATGTGTGGGTCTCATAGAGACCTGAACATTACCAATCTAGGGCATAATGACAGTTGTCAGCACTCAGCAGTCATTAACCCCTTTTATTACCCTGATTGCTACTGCACCAGAGCATCGGGAAGAACCAAGTAAAGCACAAAGAATTAGTGCTTGTAACGATTGCGTCATTTTCTGGAGTAGCTGTGGGCTGCTATTATGTAGCCTGAGGGGTCCAGTAACAATTAGCCTCGCATCACTGAGAACAGAAGCCCCCAGCCATCTGGTTTTAACCTTGACGGGCAATCAAAAATAGGGTGGACCTCTACACAATGTTTTTATTATTTATTTGTTTTTACACACCTATGATGTCAGGTTTGTTGGCAATACACTAATGTATATGGCAACCAATAACAGAAGCCGACACAATGTGCGTGGAAGCAACCATCAATCAGAGTCCCTGTCACAGAGAGTGGGTGTCTGTGATTGGTTGTTGGAGTCAGAGTGCAGTGAAAAACATGTTACAAGCGTGCTGTCCTCAGTAACTATAATGCTCCTGCTTCAATTCCTATTAACTTATTTTAAAAACCTCCCAAGTGAATATGAACATTAATGTGAGCTTCTCAGGGGAGTCTGCTTTCGGGGTCTGTGTCCAAACACTAGGTACGGACCCAGAGGCGTAGCTAGGGGTTCAGCACAAGGGGGGCGAAACATCATGAGTGGGCCCCCAGCCCAGGTGACCAGCAATAATCACACGTACAACCAAAATAGGATGTTTACATTGTGAGCCCCAATGGGGACAGTGTTGATGATGTATGTAAAGTGCTGTGGAGTTCATAGTGTAATATAAATGCAAAAAACTTCATTCTTAATATTATGTCACAATACCGGGATCTGAGGATCTTCTATTTCGAGGTCAGGGGCTCTCTGATGCCATGTTGCTGCTTGTCTCGCTGTCGTCCTCTTTTGACACTGCAGTGCGGTGGACAAGAGAGCATTAACTGGTTAATAACAAGAAGTATGGAGTGTACTAACTGAGCCATAAACCCTCCCCATACCATGTCCAGCAGACATTGTAGGATTACTATATGGATTTTATTATTAGGGTATGGACACACTGGCATGAAACACGGATGAGTGCAATGTGTGATTTTATCGCATTGCACTCGGACCAATGTTAATCAATGTCTGAGAGCACACTGACGAGTGTCGGACGCTTTTTTCTCAGCCAGATTCAGGATGAGAAAAAAGTTGCAACATGCTGCGACAGTCTGCGATTCCCGGCCGAGACTCACCAATGCAAGTCTATGTGTCCGACAAAATCACATACTGCACACTAACAGCACACGGACCATCCGAGAGGCATCAGTTTTTTTCACGGATAAATTATCATTCTGTAACTGAGAACACTGTAAAATGTTCCTGTAAATGATTCTACACTAATAGCTGCTGAGGAAAGAACAGATTGCACACGGATGTGATCTGAGAGAAATGTCGGACACTCGCACAGCAGTTGGATGCCAAATGGACCAAAAACCGATGACACTCATCCAACTCTACTGGATGAGAAACAGACCAATTTTAAGGCGGCCAGAAACAGTGTACCACCGTGTCCTCAGCTCCGTGCTGTGCACACAGTATACCACCATGTCCTCAGCTCTGTGCTGTGCACAGACAGTGTACCACCATGTCCTCCATGTCCTCAGCTCTGTGCTGTGCACACAGTGTACAGTACACTGTATGTGCACAGCACGGAGCTGGGTACATGGTGGTACACTGTGCACAGCACAGAGCTAGGGAGATGGTGGTACACTGTTTGTGCACAGCACAGAGCTGAGGACATCCCAGAAGAGACAGACAGGCCACAGACGGGCGGCGGGTCAACACTGAGCCCACCTGGAAGAACTACAACTCCCAGCACCCAACACACTGCCCAGAAATCATATAGGACAGGCAGAAGAACTACAACTCCCAGCATGCCACACCCTGACAACACAGAAAGGTGGCAGCAGCTGCATGGAGGCAGATACACGGTACAGCTGCCAATATCACCACACACAGCGCCAGCCACAGCCCCAGTCCTCCTGCACCCCCATCCTCCTCTCCTCTGTCCTCCTCTCCTCTGCCCCTCCTGCTGCTCCTCTATCCTCCTGCACCCCATCCTCCTCTCCTCTGTCCTCCCGCACCCCGTCCTGCTCTCCTCTGTCCTCCTGCACCCCTGTCCTCCTCTCCTCTGTCCTCCTGCACCCCCGTCCTCCTCTCCTCTGTCCTCCTGCACTTCCGTCCTCCTCTCCTCTGTCCTCCTGCATCCCCGTTCTCCTCTCCTCTGTCCCTCCTGCTGCTCGGTTGTCCTCCTGGACCCCCGTCCTCCTCTCCTCTGTCCTCCTGCACCCCGTCCTCCTCTCCTCTGTCCCTCCTACTGCTCCTCTGTCCTCTTGCACCCCCGTCTTCCTCTCCTTTGTCCCTCCTGCTGCTCCTCTGTCCTTCTGCACCCCAGTCCTCCTCTCCTCTGTCCCTCCTGCTGCTCCTCTGTCCCTCACGTTCTGCCCCTCTTTCCTCTTCTCCTGCTCCCTTGTTTCTGTCCCCCTGTACCTCTGTTCTCTTTTCCTCGGTCCCCCTGTCTCTGTCCTTCTGCCCCTCTGTTTCTGTCCTACTGCCCCTCTGTTCCCCTGTTTCTGTCCTTCTGCCCCTCTGTTTCTGTCCTTCTGCCCCTCTGTTTCTGTCCTTCTGCCCCTCTGTTTCTGTCCTACTGCCCTTCTGTCCCTCTGTCCCCGTTTCTGTCCTTCTGCCCCTCTGCCCCCCTGTTTCTGTCCTTCTGCCTCTCTGTCCTCTTTTCTTCGGTCCCAATGCGCCTCTGTCCTCTTCTCCTCCGTCCCCCTGCACCTCTGTCCTCTTCTCCTCCGTCCCCCTGCGCCTCTGTCCTCTTCTCCTCCGTCCCCCTGCGCCTCTGTCCTCTTCTCCTCCATCCCCCTGCGCCTCTATCCTCTTCTCCTTGATCCCCCTGCGCCTCTGTCCTCTTCTCCGTCCCCCTGCGCCTCTGTCCTCTTCTCCTCCGTCCCCCTGCGCCTCTGTCCTCTTCTCCTCCATCCCCCTGCGCCTCTGTCCTCTTCTCCTCCGTCCCCCTGCGCCTCTGTCCTCTTCTCCTCCATACCCCTGCGCCTCTATCCTCTTTTCCTTGGTCCCCCTGCGCCTCTGTCCTCTTCACGGTCCCCTCACATGGCCTCCGGACTACTAGCGATACACCCCCCTGCTTCTCACTTGGCTACCCCCCAGGGCAAGATCTGCCAGTCAGCCCCTGGGGGTCAGGTTCCCTTTAATAGAAGAAGAGCAGAGGTGAGTAGGACTATGGCCTCTCTGACACTACACCTGAGCCACAAATCACTGGATGAGGGGATCTCTCTGTCCCCTGTCCTGCCAGTGCTGCTGTCCAGTGTTATCTGTAGCACCATCATGTCAGGAGAGCAGCTCACCTCAGATATAACACTGGACAGTGCAGCAATCACCAGGATATGAGGCAGAGTTATTGGCACATGCCGCTCAGCCTTTCCAGAGATCACCACTTCCCTGCCTGGTGCTGCACTGAGGACTTTCACTTTCCCCTCTACAGAAGAGGGGGGGGAAGGGTGCCGGCAGAGAGTTCTGCCGACTAGAGGGGGGTGCTACCTGAGAGTTCTGCTGACTGGGGGGGGTGCTACCTGAGAGTTCTGCTGACCGGGGGGGGGGGGGGGGGTGCTAGCAGAACTCTCTGAGGACCGGGGGAGGGTGTTTGCATGCACACTCACCGCCGCGGCCGCCGTGTGTCTGCCCGCCTGCTGTGAGGAGGAGGAGAGGAGGGGCGGGCACAGCTGCAGGACAGGAAGTCCCGTTCCTCCTCCTCCGGCCGGCGCGGCGGCCAGCACGGGCACCCCAAGGGGTGCGGGGGCCACCCAGGGGGCGGCCAATGGGCCCCTCATGCCAGGGGGGGCCCGGGGCGATCGCCCCCCCTTCCCCCCCGCCAGCTACGCTACTGTACGGACCCAATCTTTACAGTTCAGGTTCACCCACCACCACTCTTGAATGGTAAAAAATGTAAAAATGTAAGGTAAAATGTTACATGGAAATATTAAATAATACATAAAAAGGATCTACTTACATAATTACACTTTCCCTTCCGTTATTGACTTCCGTTACGGAGCCTGAAAGTCAAAAGTTCAAACCATTTTTTACCCTTTTTTCATCAGTGTAACAATGCAATACCATTTTGCTTTAAAAAAAATAAGGAGCCGAACTCTACTACTTCATCTTTCACCTCTAGTCCTACAGAAGAAGTAGTTTTAAGCCCCTTTTTACATACTACCCTGAAACCCAAATTGAATTTTACCCAGTAGAGAGGCAGAGATGTAATATAACAACATTGTATGAAATGGTAGCAAAGAATTCTACTGTGTGAGAAATCCTCTTAACCAATATAAACATACTTTCAGTAAACTAGACTAGACCATGGAAAACTACAATATAATCATTCTATTGTTATAAGAGCAGCCAACAAAGGGTAAGGAACAGTGATATGAAAGTGCTCTAATTATATAAAGGATGCAATGAACTTGCTTTCAGGCAATAAATACTATGAGAGTGCAGCATTTGATCCATTTCCAAACAATGGAAAAAGAATTGCTAGTAACGATAAATGTGGCAACCATGAATTGAACATCAATATGATTTCTTTTAATCTCCCAGCTGAATAAATCTTGTACCATCTCCCAAAGGAATATAAATCAATAACAAACTCACCAGGATGTCCCATTATCTCATAGACTGACTCCATTACAAGTAATCTTTCCCTATATATTGATTTTATCTTGCAAGAACATGTCAAACACCTACCCAGGTAAGAAACTCAATACAGCTGAATAGGAAGACATCAAATGGGAGGAGAACTATATAATCAGTACTTTAGATGTACTGCACTATATACCAACATAAAATACTTTTGGGGTCTTTATTAGGCGGCCGTCACACGCTTCAATGTTGAGAGCGATATTGTTAGCGATCACATGCATGTGCGATCACTAACAATATCGCTCACATCGCTGGTGAGCTGTCACACAGACTCACCAGCGATGTGGAGCAGCGAGATCGCTGGTAACTATGGTACACATCGGGTTACTAGGCGCCGCGCGGCGCTTAGTAACCCGACGTTTACCATAGATACCATCTCCCAGCATAGGCTCTGCCGCTGGAGATCGTTCATCGTGGTGTCACACACCACGATGAGGCAGATTGATCAAGCGATTATCGCTTGATCTGAGCTCCGGCTCACAAATCTGCGATCTAACAATCAAGCGATTTTACAGTGTAAAATCGCTTGATTACACGCAGCGACGCACAAACGATATCGCTTAAGCGATCAAAAAGCAGATCGCTTAAGCGATATCGTGCAGGAAATTGATGCGTGTGACGGCCGCCTTAGAGAGATTTAAAAATTCTGACTAGAGAAACTAAAGAGAAAGAGAACTCAATCATGGGACTAACATAAATTTTGGAACAGAACTACTTTACATTCAACACCATCTACCATCAAACAACCGGTACTGCCTTCAACATCCCCATCGACACCCCCGACCCGCCTACCTCCCGACTCCTATCTCTGACCACCTCCTTCGGCCTCTCCCAATGGTCCTCCTCAGCCACTCACAAAGACGGCCACACGCTTGACCTCATCTTCTCCCGCCTCTGTTCCCTCACCGACCTCTCAAACTCACCCCTCTTCCAATCTGACCACAACCTGTTGACCTTCTCCTCCCTCTTTCCCCCTACCTCACCCCCTCCTCTCCGAAAACTCAGTCAGCCACGCAGAAACCTTAAACTCATCGACTTCAACTCACTCTCCCACTCCCTCCTCCCTCTCACGGACCTTGCCTCCTCACCCGACGTTAACACTGCCGCCACCCTCTACAACTCCACACTAACTGCGGCTCTCGACCAGGCTGCCCCCCTCACACACACCAAAACCCGCACACACAGACAACTCTGGCTCACCCCTCTCACAAAAGAGCTCCGCCGAACGTCCAGGGTCGCTGAACGGAGATGGAAGAAATCCCACTCCACGGCCCACCTCACCATCTACAAGCAATCCCTCTCCAACTTCAAGGATGCACTCACTGCCACAAAACAAACCTACTTCTCTTCTTTAATCAACACACTGTCCCGAAACCCCAAACAACTATTCAGAACCTTCAACTCCCTTCTCCGCCCCCCAGCACCTCCTCCTTCTCCCCTCATCTCTGCTGACGACTTCGCCACCTTCTTCAAACACAATATTGATAAAATTAGAGAAAGCTTTGGCCCAACGTCCCCCCAACCCACCACCATTACCGCCTAACCCTCCTCGACCAAAGGTAGCTTCTCCAACGTGACTGAAGCCCAGCTCTCCACCCTCCTGTCGCGATCTCACCTCACCACCTGTGCCCTCGACCCCCTCCCTACCCATCTCATCCCAAACCTCACCACCGCCCTCATCCCTGCCCTAACCCAACTCTTCAACCTATCACTCACTACTGGCGTCTTTTCCTCATCCTTCAAACACGCCTTGATCTCACCCATCCTCAAAAAACCCTCCCTCGACCCATCATCCGTCGCCAACTACCGCCCAATATCCCTTCTCCCTTTCGCTTCCAAACTACTCGAACAACATGTCCACTCTGAACTGTCCTCCTACCTATCCTCCCGCTCCCTCTTCGACCGCCTGCAATCTGGTTTCCGACCTCATCACTCCACCGAAACAGCCCTTACTAAAGTCACCAACGACCTCCTGACCGCAAAGAGGAAAAAACATTACTCCGTCCTCCTCCTCCTCGACCTATCCGCCGCCTTCGACACAGTCGACCACTCCCTCCTACCCCAAATCCTGGAATCCCTTGGTATCACTGACCTCGCCCTCTCCTGGATCTCCTCACACCTCTTCCTCGTCCTACCCCCTTACTGTCGGCGTCCCCCAGGGATCGGTACTTGGACCGCTACTTTTCTCCATCTACACCCTCGGCCTAGGTCAACTCATCGAGTCCCACGGCCTCCAGTACCATCTCTACGCCGACGACACCCAGATCTACCTCTCCGGGCCCGACATCACCTCCCTTCTGTCTAAAATCCCCCAATGCCTGTCCGCCATCTCATCTTTCTTCTCTGCTTGTTTCCTCAAGTTGAACATGGACAAAACAGAGTTCATCATCTTCCCCCCCAACCGCCCTCGCCCTCTGCCAGACCTGTCAATCCGAGTCAACGACTGCTCCCTCTCCCCAGTCCCCCACGCAAAGTGCCTCGGGGTCACCCTCGACTCCTCCCTCTCCTTCAAACCCCACATCCAAGCCCTTGACACCTCCTGCCGACTCCAACTCAAGAACATCTCATGCATCCGACCGTTTCTTAATCATGACACTGCCAAAACTCTCGTCCACGCCCTCATCATCTCCCGCCTTGACTACTGCAACCTACTGCTCACCAGTCTCCCTGCCTCCTCCCTTGCACCTCTGCGCTCCATCCTGAACTCAGCTGCTCGTCTAATCCACCTATCTCCTCGCTACTCCCCTATCTCCCTCTCCGCATGGCACTGCACTGGCTCCCCACCCCCCAAAGATCTAAATTTAAAATCCTAACCCTGACTTACAAAGCCATCCACAACTTGTCCCCCCCTTACATCTCCGACATGGTCTCCCAATACCAACCTGCACGCAATCTACGCTCCTCACAAGAACTCCTCCTCTCCTCCCCCCTCATCTCATCCTCCCACAACCGCATACAAGACTTCTCCCGCACCTCCCCTAGATTCTGGAACTCCCTCCCCCAGCACGTCAGACACTCACCCACCCTCAAGAGCTTCAAAAAGAACTTGAAAACTCATCTATTCCAACAAGCCTACAACCTATGATGAGACCCAGCGCCGCTCCACCAAACGGTTGGCGCTCCCCCCCTACCGTGTCCTCCCCCACCCCTGTAGACTGTGAGCCCTCATGGACAGGATCCTCTCCCGTCGTGTATCAGCAAGCATTGACTGCTCATATGTACTGTACCTGTTTTTATTACCCCCACTGCTTATGTAAAGCGCCATGGAACCAATGGCGCTATATAAATAAACAATAATAATAAAATAATAATAATACTGCGATGGGTACATGTGTACACCCAGTTTTGCAAATATTTTCATGGGGTATTTCACATGTAAATATATTCTGGGGAAAACGTAACCACCAAAATAATATAATTTTTTTTACTATCCCATGATTGATCACCTATATCGGGTTTGGATGGATCCAACTGAAAATACACAGTTCCTAATCGAAGATTTCAAGAAAATATACAAGTTTATATACTTTCCTATGCACACCAACAAGGAAAAATATAATTCCTAGATCTTGTAATATCTCATGGATGTAATAAAATAATCACAAAACCTTTCTTAAGAAGGTGGATATCAATAATTATTTAGGTTTCAAGAGTAGTCACTACAAGAAATTGTTATTGAACATCCCTTTCAGCCAATTGAAAAGGATAAGAAAGAATATGAAAACAAATGATTTATAAAAAGAAATATCCAAAAGAAGTTATAAAAACAACTTTCAAGAAAGACTCTATGCATGTAAGGAGGTTGTTACGTATTGACTGCCTTATAGTATGGAAGTGCTGCTGCTGTAGGTTTAAATTAAGCCTTTTTTTCCCTGCTCAGTGTGAGTAGATGAGGCTAATGAGCGGAGCGTGTAGTAGCAGGTGTGTGTGTGAATGCCTAGGTATGCTGAGGGGTGTGTCTGGGCTGGTTGCTCCCCACCCCTCAACCTTAAATGGATCAGCTCACATCCACCTGTTGTTGCTGATTTCAGTTCACTTCTGGACTGTGACCTGGTGTGAGCAGACACTGATCTGAAGCTGCTGTGTTTTTTTTTCCCTTGGAAGTTGCTGGGCTTCGTGGTCCGGGGGTGGAGGCCTAGGGCTTCTCAGTAGCTTTAGGGACTTAGGTTGGTGGCTAGAACCTCCTCACCTTTAGAGGTACCTTTGAAGTCAGGGCAAGCCAAGGACCCCAGTATCAGGGCCAGAGTAGGCTATCCTTATATCCTTCGTCCAGTTCCTGGACCCCTCCCAGCGTGACAGAGGTGGACTGGCAATTGCTCTCCTGTATGAAGACATTAATAATACTATAGTACTGTTATGTGAATTGTGTCATGCCTCTTTGTGAAAAGTGTATAATCTGAGCTGTATCAGTGTGATAAATAGTAAGGCAATGTAAAGTAATGTGTTGTGATATGCATGTGTGATGTACAGTAATGTTTGCATGTAAAATGTATAGCAATTTAAAAGTTGTTTGCCAGACAGATAAGTGTTAGGACTAGCCCACAGTGGGAGTAGTTGGCTCACAGTGAAAAAGACAGTGTTCCTTTCAGAATTGCAGATAGGGCCTCAGTGGTGACTTACAGAATAATAGGTCATCAAATGCTACATGTAGTGGGTGACTCATGGCAACTGGAACAAGGAGACAAAGTGAGATAGTATGGTCTGAGAGTGTTGACTGAGCCCAGACAGAGAGACACTGTCAAGTTGACAGTGACATAATATGCATCAAATTCTATTTAACCCCTTTATGATGTGGTCACTTTCCATTTTTATGTTTTTTCAAACATAGAGATGAAGCTGCCCTCGTCCTCCAGGTTCACTTACTTTATTAAATCAAACGGACATCAGGTTTTTACAGCAGGGGTTGCGAGTGGGAGGATGGGGGATATCAATACGACGGCCGTTTTGCGCCACTTAGTGGCGCTTCAATGGGTAGCAATTACGGTCCTCCCACCCGAACCCCTGCTTTAAAAACCTGATGTCCGTTTGATTTAATAATGTAAGTGAGCCTGGAGGATGAGTGTGGCTTCATCTCTATGTTTCGTTAAACCGGATGTAACGTTCTTCATACCGGAAGTGTGCACCCCAGTAACCGGGTGGTGGAGAAGCGTGGACGCTGGAGACAAGTCCGGGCGCCCCACAGATCGGACGAATGCTAGCAGCCCCCGAATCTGTAGTACAAGGAGTTTATACATTGTGGTAGTGCTGGACAACTTCTAACCACATTTTTATGTGTTTTGCTATTACCTCTCCTTCTTACCAGCCAATTGTTGCAATAGAGGAGAAGGCCAAAAATATAATAATAAGGAGAAGAAAACTCTAATGAGGTAACACTTCCTGTGATCAAAACTGGCTAACCTAGAAGACCGTAGCACGTGCAACAATATTAAAGAGAGAGGTTTATGGGAAAAAAATCACGCCAAGCAATCTATTAGAATATTTTACTAAATTACTATGCAGGACACTCCCGCACTATGTGAAAGGCACCTAATCATTGATTGTATACACCGACTTCCACGTCCATCGTCAACTCCGGTAGAAATAGAGACACAATAATGAGACTTCATTTCTTTGCACAAAAGCAAAATTGATATACTTCTTAAAAGTGATGAATGTCTTACCCAAGCCATAAAACAGATCAAAGTTTTCTTGGACTTGTCAAAATCTACTATAGCCACTAAGAAGCTATTTAATCCAATCCCTAATTATCTAAAGAAAAGGGAGTGATGTATAGATGGGGCTTCCAAAGAAAACTGCTTGTCTTCCACAGAGGGAAAACAGCACCAATAATCTTCCCGGAGGATGGGAAAAAGTTCATAGCCTCATTTGATGGAGAAGAAATCAACCGAAATCAGCATCTCTCCAAGATTTGAAAAAAAAGACAGGATCTGTAATCTTTCCCACAATGAAAAGAAAAAAAAGCCCCTGATTTCAGTACTGCTTCCATTCAAATGAAGAGGGAGCTCAAATTAGCCAGTCTTGAACTAAGAAGAGAGAATATTTAACAACTCTCTCCTAGCTCCAGACTTCCTTAGGTCACCTCCGTAGGTAAAGGGAATGAGTAACTATCCTACTGAATCAGAACAACCAATAGGGTCTCTGGATGACTATAATTAGAGAATTCTCAGCAACAATTGTGTTTATAGCTTATTTCTACATAGCATAATCGCTTTAAGATAATAGGCTCATGTGGCACGCCTGCAGGACCATTCACCACTAGATGGCGCAGCAGTCAGCATTGTTAAATCGGTCACCACCCCCCCACACACCAACACACTCCTCCATCGCATTCCCAAGTCCAGTGTACTCTATGTCCAGCAAACGGGGAATAGTGGGAGGAGCCAGGTGGAGGGTAGAAATTTAGAGAAGGACTGGCACACAACACCAGGAGAGAGTAGAGTAGTGAAGGAGAGTGTTATAAGTGAGTAGGAGAAGAGACTAGTAAGCCAAGCAGTCTGAGGAGTGAAAGGAGAAATGCGACACCAAGATACAGGTCTAAGAGTACCCGGACCCGGCATCCTGTGCCACTGTAATGCTAGCCTGGGTTCCAGGCTGTAAACCGAGGAAAGATAGAGGGGGTCCAAGTGTGCCCAGTCAGCGGGGACACTGAGGGACTGAGCTAAACCAGAGTGTCGGCTCTGCTGAAGTGGCAAGGACGCTGCATGCTCCAATCACGAACCCTGGTGGGGTGCGGGGTCTTTATGTCTCGAGGCTACGGTGCAGCAAAAAGGAGGCCATCGTACTAGGGCTAGGGGACACGGAGGTTACCACTGGTAATCCATGACCGCTGGAACCATAGCTAGCATGCGGAAAGACTGTAGAGACCCGAAAGTAACATGAAAGGGGGTGATGCAGACGTGCCATCCCGGCTGCCTAGACCACACCAGAGCCGTTATTGTACTGACTGTGTTGTAAGCTGTACCATCTGTGGAGCAGGAACCCCACGGCCCTGGTGGGCGAGTCAACTTGGTGTCACGAACTGGATTTTACTGACCTGTAAAACCGAGTCTTGTGTGTCTGAAAGACTGTGTTTTGCATGAGCAATTGTAACCCCGAAAGACTCAAACCATGTGCTGGCAGAGGGGCGTGCCGCAGCTCCTCATCGTGGGCCAGGCCAGCACCAGGCACAAAAAGTTGTCCACACCTTTTCCATTCTCCAACAATTGGGAGGGCGGCTCAAAAGACTGTGTAATGATGTCCAAGGGATTGATGAATGGTGACACCACAAAGGGAGGGAAGAAAGAGAGAGAACAGCACGAAGAGCCAAGAGGGTGGCAGGAGGTCAAGATAGACTGTGATCCCAACAATAGCAGAGCGCGGGTGCGAAGTGTGGACTCTCCTAGTTCACCAGAGGACAGCCAACTGCAGTAGGAGGATATTATTTTGTTGGAGCAAAAGGGGGAAGAGCTAGGCCACCGGCTGGAGCGTGCCCGCCTGACCATTGAAGAGGAAGAGATGGAGTCCAGTACTGGAGCAGGTACACCAGCCGCCCCACTGCCCTAAGTAGAACTTCTGATCCAAGTAGACTCCCTTGGCCCCTTATCACCGGTCCAGCAGACGCCAGCCCGGCCTGGGAGGACACCTAAATCCCGTACAGGGATGAGCCGAGCCCCTTGCTCCCGAACCACCGTCCCACGAGGCTTACAAGGAAGAGATGCGGTGTTGGTGGGAGAACCCCGTAGAGGATATGATGGGATTCCCAGGGGAGGTGGCGGGCCGGGAGCAAGTGGAGGTCCTCACCCAGGAGGAGTTCAGGCGCAGGGGATCGCCAGGTGGGAGGCAGAAGAGGAGGAGCGGGCCCAAAAGCAGGCAAGAGTAGAACGGACCATCCAGGCTAAGGCTGTCCACCCACCAGTCCCCATGATGGGAGGGGTCATAACCGCTTTTCATGCCAGAAGAGGTTTTGGCTTCATCAGGGAGCCTGGAGGGGTCGAGAGGTGTTTGTGTCCCGGATGAACGTTGAATTCCACCTGCCCTTAGGTCACACAGGAAGGGATTTGAAATTTGGGACAAAGTCACCTTTGTCTGACAGGAGGGAGAGTGGGGTACTTAAGCCCTCTATGTGCACCGTGTACGGCATGACAAGGAAGCGGCCACAGCCCCCATTCCAGAAGCACCAACCACCCGAGATCGAGGAACTCAGACCCTGATGCTTGAGTTCGCTGCCTGCTGCTATTTTTTAACCTAGCCTTAGGAGTCAGTGTGGGGCCAAAACAACTTTCCTTCACTGATCAGCTGACACCAGGTCTGGCAGTGGTAAATATAACCGTTTATGGAGAAGAACACAGATGATGTGGCTCACAATTCCGAATAGGATGGCCATGTTTGTTCCATGCATTACCTGCTTCAAACTCTTTAATTTATTGTGTATATTATAGCGGCCCCTCCTGCTTATTTTTGTCTTTGTATCAGTTTTATGGAGGGCTTTATTCTCTTGCTGTGTTATGAACATAGTTTACTTTGGCTATTTTAAATAGTGGCATAAAAACTGAAGACATTTTCCATTGGAGATAAGATAAAGATTTAAATGCTGTTATAGTTAATAGTCCCCAGGGCTAGAAAGAGTACTGAATTTTTAATAATGTGACTGCCTGGCTAGATGGTTATATGAATGCTGATAGCTTTCAGCAGAAGTTAGGAGACCTCTCAGTTCATATCACAATGCACTAAATTAAAATAGCTAGCAGAATATTGTTATTTTTTTTAAGTACTTAAAACCTGACTTCTGGCATAGGTTAACATAATTACCTACTCATTTTGCCCTTTATGTCATTTATTGAATGATGAATGGTTGGATTTCTGCATCCCAGCAATTCATGTTACCTTTTTGCAGCTGACAAGACCTGGTCTCCGTGATCTCTTATAACAGAATGTTAGATCTTTTTCTTGGGGATTTTCAAACTAGCTAAGCAAACTTGACAGTTTAGAAGGCAAGTATTTTACTATTGCTGTATTTGATGATATATTATGAATATTTGACGTCAGTAACCATGGAAACAGATAACAGTTTGCAAAATTTCAAAGTGTATAGATAATGTTATCTATAGTTCTGTATACATTATGTTATGTATATACACACCTTCCATTCAAAGAGTTTTCTTTATTTTTATGACAATGAAAATTGTAGATTCATACTGAAGGCATCAAAACTATTAATTAACACACGTGGAATTATATACATAACAAAATAGTCGGGAAACAACTGAAAATATGTCTTATATGCTAGGTTCTTCAAAGTAGCCACCTTGTGCTTTGATTACTGCTTTGTACACTCTGGCATTCTCTTGTTGAGCTTCAAGAGGTAGTCACCGGAAATGGTGTTCACTTCACAGGTGTGCCCTGTCAGGTTTAATAAGTGGGATTTCTTGCCTTATAAATGGGGTTGGGACCATAAGTTGTGTTGTGCAGAAGTCTGGTGGATACATAGCTGATAGTCCTACTGAATAGACTGTTCGAATTTGTATTATGGCAAGAAAAAGGCAGCTAAGTTAAGAAAAACGAGTGGCCATCATTACTTTAAGAAATGAAGGTCAGTCAGCCCGAAAAATTGGGAAAACTTTGAAAGTGTCCCCAAGTGCAGTTGCAAAAACCATCAAAGAAACTGGCTCACATGAGGACCGGCTTAGGAAAGGAAGACCAAGAGTCACCTCTGCTGTGGATGATAAGTTCATCTGAGTCACCAGCCTCAGAAATCGCAGGTTAACAGCAGCTCAGATTAGAGACCAGGTCAATGCCACACAGAGTTCAAGCAGCAGACACATCTCTACAACAACTGTTAAGAGGAGACTTTGTGCAGCAGGCCTTCATGGTAAAATAGCTGCTAGGAAACCCCAGCTAAGGACAGGCAACAAGCAGAAGAGACTTGTTTGGGCTAAAGAACACAAGGAATGGACATTAGACCAGTGGAAATCTATGCTTTGGTCTGATGAGTCCAAATTTGAGATCTTTGATTCCAACCACCGTGTCTTTGTGCGACGCAGAAAAGGTGAAAGCATCAACTCTACATGCCTAGTTCCCACCATGAAGCATGGAGGAGGAGGTGTGATGGTGTGGGGGTGCTTTGCTGGTGACACTGTTGGGGATTTATTCAAAATTGAAGGCATACTGAACCAGCATGGCTACCACAGCATCTTTCAGCGGCATGGTATTCTATCTGGTTTGCGTTTAGTTGGACCATCATTTATTTTTTCAACAGGACAATGAACCCAAACACACCTCCAGGCTGTGTAAGGGCTATTTAACCAAGAAGTAGATGATGGGGTGCTATGCCAGATGACCTGGCCTCCACAGCACCAGACCTGAACCCAATCGAGATGGTTTGGTGTGGACCACAGAGTGAAGGCAAAAGGGCCAACGAGTGCTAAGCATCTCTGGGAACTCCTTCAAGACTGTTGAAGACCATTTCCGGTGACTGCCTCTTGAAGCTCTGCTGCATTCAGGCAAGGGGTCTCCCATGTGTCTGTGTGGCTGCAACCCCAAAATATAGGCTTATAAAAAATTACAGTAAAAATCCATGGAATCGGGCCCTTGTGCTGCAGTCAGCTCATAGCCCGTGGGGCATTTCACTCCCCCTGCCTCATGTGTGTCAATCAATCCTTGCCTGTCCCACCTCCTGCTCATATGTCAGCACCAGATTCGCACCCTGTCCATGTTATGCTGTATAATTGCAGCAGGGTGGGAATCTGGTGCTGCAGCCATCTGTGCCCTGATACCCCCTCACCCCATTGCTGTGTCTCCCCTAGTCCCTTGGCCCCCTCTTGGCTGTGATCGCGGCGGGGTTCGGCTGTAACAGCTCGGCTCCGCTCTGAACAGTAGCCGTTACTGTTAGTAAAACAGCGTACATTCGGCTGTATTGCAGCCGTACGCTTTTAGCTATGTGAATCTCGCTATGTAGTTCGCGTAGCTGAAGTTTACAACATCAGTAAGCAACCGGCCAGCGCGCTTGCGCAGTGATGTTGTAAACTTCAGCTTCGCAAACTACGTAGCGAGATTCACATAGCTAAGAGCGTACGGCAGCAATGCAGCTGAATGTAGGCTGTTTTACTAACAGTAGCGGCTGTTGCTCAGAGCGAGCCGAGTTGATACAGCCAAACCTTGTTGTGGTCACAGCCAAGGGTGGCCAAGGGACCAGGGGAGACACAGCAATGAGGTGTAGGGGTATCTAGGCACAGATGGCTGAGCTTCCCGCCCTGCTTCAAGTATACAGTATAACATGGAGCAGAGTGGGAATCTGGTGCTGAAGTCAGAGCAGGAGGCGGGACAGGCAAGGATTGATTAACACACATGAGGCAGCGGGCTGAAATGCCCCACGGGATATGAGCTGGCTGCAGCACAAGGGCCCGTCTTCATGGATTTTTACTGTAAGTTTTTAGAAGCCTATATTTTGGGGTTGCAGCCAGACAGACACATGGGGGACCCCTTGCCTGAATACAGCAGACATGCTGCATTGAGTGCTGCATTTAGATTGAAATCATTGGGGGGGGAAGTGACAGGTTCTCTTTAATGTTTAATAATTAAAAGCATCATATGGTCACAAACACAAATATAAGGTTTCTTAATGTTACTGATGATCCATAAGCAGTATATTGTGCAGGTCTGTCGCGGTCTCTCTAGCAATAACACTTAAATTTGAGTTATAGCAGCATTTAGGCTTCCATAATTCCCTTGAGATATGTGCCATGATTGCCATTATGCTTTTCAGGCGCAAAGAGGCTAATTATTTACCGGGAGAAGGGCAAATGGCTAATTATTTACCAGGGGAAGAGCAAAGAGGCCAATTATCTACCAAGGAAAGAGCTAGGAGGCTAATTATTTACTAGGAAAAGAGGCCAAAAACACTAATATTGTGGAATTGAGAGATGCTATAAGTCATAGATTTTCATGGGATATACACGAATTGGACAAAATAATGGAAACACCTAATGTTTTGGCATCATAATCTTGGAACATGTTATAAACATGCAAACTGTGACATATTTTAATGTTTTGTAGTTGATTATTTGTGTTAATTGATATGTGTATGTAAATTAACTGTTTGTTTTGCCGAATTGTAAGAACATTGATGAGAACCTGATACCAATGGCAGACCTTTCGGATTTTCAAAAAGGCCAAATTGTTGGTGCTCGTATGGCAGGTGCTAGTGTAACAGAAAGTGCCTGAATGCTTGCGTGTCAAGCGGTATGTCTCCAAAGTAATAACTGCGTTTGAAAGAGAAGGAAAAACCTTCACAGCAAAGCACAGGTCCAGCCAAAAGTCGAAGTTGACTGAGAGAGACTGTCGGGCTCTGAAGCGAATTGTGAGAGGATCACAAGACCACGTCTCTGAAAATCACTGCTGAGCTCAATGAACACCTACAGAACCCAGTTTCCACGAAAACTGTTTGTCGGGAGCTGCACAAATCTGGATTCCACAGAAGAGCTGCAATTAGAAAACCGCTGCTCTCAATGACAAATTTTTCTAAGCGTTTAGAGTGGTGTAGAAACCTCCAGAATTGGTCCCTCGAGCAGTGGAAACATGTGATATTCTCAGATGAATCATCTTTTACCCAATTTTCCGACCTCTGGCCGAGTGTACGTTTGGAGACAGCCGAAAGAAGCATTCCATCCAGACTATATCAAAAAAGCAGAAACGGCACTCACCGGGGTAGCTGAAAGCAGAACCCGGTGAGTGCCGTTTCTGCTTTTTTGATATGGACTGTGTTTTTTGACTGGCACTTCGAGGGTATTTTGTGGCTCCTGTCCGTATTCGCCTCCTGAGCAGGAGTTCCCCTTTAGGTGGTGCCCTCATTTCCTTCTATTGCATTTTTGATTCCATCCAGACTGCCTTCCCCCAACCGTAAAACATGGCGGAGGTTCTATGATGATCTGGGGGGCTATTTTGTGGAGATCCGCCGGGCCAATGATATCACCTTCTATGAATCCATACCTCGGAGAATTTAGGTTGTAATCGCCGTAAAAGGTGGACCTACACCATATTAAACTAACTTTTGTTGATTTTTCCAGGTGTTTCCATTATTTTGTCCAACCCCTGTATATAAAGAACAATCTATTCTTTTGGGTCAAGAAATGGTATTATTTTATGGGTGTTTTATGCTATGTTTAAAATAATATATTCCCGGGGAATCAGAGATGTTTCAAATTTGGTGTAGTCCCTCTGTTACATAATATAACATATCCCCCTAGAAATATTTACTAAACTTGCGTGCTGATAGTTATTTTGACGAACTGCTGTGGGATTCCGCGGCAGAAACGTCACAACTGTAATTTGTGATAAATAAAAGATACATGGTAACATAACTAAAGGTTTGGTTAGAACAATGTATGAGAATTCTCTCCTTGTGGCGACATCTATTGAAATACTGTATATGACTACTCACTGTGTAGGTCCCTAAGGCTCTTTGGTACAATTACTATGGGCAATATATAAGAACATACCGTATATACTCATGTATAAGCCGAGTTTTTCAGCCCAAAATTTGGGCTGAAAAGTCTCCCCCTCGGCTTATACACGGGTCAATGCGGTAAATGCAATGGTGGGGGCTGTGGAGGCTGGAGGAGGCGGGGGAGGCTGCTGTATGAGCGGCCCCGTCACGTGGGGCCGCTCATTATATATGCACTGCTTCCCCCTGTCAATCAGCGGCAGGGGGAAGCAGTTCATATATGCCCCCAAAAGCTGGCACTGTCCCCCTTGTAAGGCCCCCCCCCGCTGCTTATATATTACCATCCCGGTGTTCTGATCGGCGCCGCTCCTCGGTGCTGCTTCTTCATCCTCCCGTCCTCGCTGCATCCGGGATCTCCGGCCGTCGCAGCGATATGACGTCATCGCGCGACGGCCGGAGAACCCGGATTCAGCGAGGACGGGAGGATGAAGAAGCAGCACCGAGGAGCGGCGCCGATCAGAACACCGGGATGGTAAGAGAAGCGGTGGGGGGGGAAGGGGGCGAGTGCCAGCATTTTGGGGGTGCTGGGTACCCCCAGGGAGCTGTTGGTACCCCCAGGGGGCTGCTGGGTACCCCCTGGGCGCTGTTGGTACCCCCAGGGGGCTGCTGGGTACCCCAGGAAGCTGCTGGGTACCCCCTGGGGGCTGCTGGGTACCCCCAGGGGGCTGTTGGTACCCCCAGGGGGCTGTTGGTACCCCCAGGGGGCTGCTGGGTACCCCCAGGGGGCTGTTGGTACCCCCAGGGGGCTGCTGGGTACCCCCAGGGGGCTGTTGGTACCCCTAGGGGCCTGCTGGGTACCCCCAGGGGGCTGTTGGTACCCCCAGGGGGCTGCTGGGTACCCCCTGGGCGCTGTTGGTACCCCCAGGGGGCTGCTGGGTACCCCCAGGAAGCTGCTGGGTACCCCCTGGGGGCTGCTGGGTACCCCCAGGGGGCTGTTGGTACCCCCAGGGGGCTGCTGGGTACCCCCAGGGGGCTGTTGGTACCCCCAGGGGGCTGCTGGGTACCCCCTGGGGGCTGTTGGTACCCCCAGGGGGCTGTTGGTACCCCTAGGGGCCTGCTGGGTACCCCCAGGGGGCTGTTGGTACCCCCAGGGGGCTGTTGGTACCCCTAGGGGGCTGCTGGGTACCCCCTGGGGGCTGTTGGTACCCCCTGGGGTCTGCTGGGTACCCCCAGGGGGCTGTTGGTACCCCCAGGGGGCTGTTGGTACCCCCAGGGGGCTGCTGGGTACCCCCTGGGGGCTGTTGGTACCCACAGGGGGCTGTTGGTACCCCCAGGGGGCTGCTGGGTACCCCCTGGGGGCTGTTGGTACCCCCTGGGGGCTGCTGGGTACCCCCTGGGGGCTGCTGGGTACCCCCAGGGGGCTGTTGGTACCCCCAGGGGGCTGCTGGGTACCCCCAGGGGGCTGTTGGTACCCCCAGGGGGCTGCTGGGTACCCCCTGAGGGCTGCTGGGTACCCCCAGGGGGCCGCTGGGTACCCCTGAGGGCCACTGTATAACCCCTGGGGGCCGCTGTATAACCCCTGGGGGCCGCTGTATAACCCCTGGGGGGTGCTGTATAACCCCTGGGGGCTGCTGTATAACCCCTGGGGGCTGCTGTATATACTGCTGAGGCCTGTATACCACTGGGGCTGCTGTATATACCACTGGGGCTGCTGTATATACCACTGGGGCTGCTGTATATACTGGTGGGGTCTGTATATACCACTGGGGAGGCTGCTGTATACCACTGGGGTTGCTGTATATACTACTGGAGCCTGTATATGCCACTGGAGAGGCTGCTGTATACTACCATTGGGGGGCCTGTATACCACACTGCTGGGGGCTGTACACCTGTGCTGGGGTCCACCCTCGGCTTATACACGAGTCAATAGCTTTTCCCAGGTTTTGGGGGCAAAAGTAGGGGGGTCGGCTTATACACGGGTCAGCTTATACACGAGTATATACAGTAATTGCATTTATTTTCTAGTGTGGCACACGTATTGTAATTTGTATATTGTTGTATACTTTATTTTGAAAGCTTTGACAATACAGGGGTTACCGTAAATCCTGGTCTGTTTTTAATTGTTGATAAATTACTTCAGGTGATTGAAAAAAATGGGGGTGGTTTTGTATGTCTAAATTTTGTGTTTTTTATTTGTAATATGCTAATGATTAAGATGGTTTCATCGAATATGATGCTTTTAATTATTAAAGATTAATAAAGGACCATTAATAATAAGAAAAAGCGCCGATTTCCTTCACCAATTTCATTGTGTTGGATGGATGCCAAACTATCACACCAGTGGAGGAGTCTGTGAGTAAGGGTACGGACACACTGGCGTGAAACACGAACGACTGCAATGTTTGATTTTATCGCATTGCAATCGGACCAATGTTATTCAATGTCCGAGAGCACAATTACAAGTGTCGGGCGTTTTTTTCTCATCCGCTTCACTTACAAGAAACAATTCGCAGCATGCTGCGACAGTATGTGGTTAACGCGAGTCTCGTCAATGGAGGTCTATGGGTCGGACAAAATCACGGACCGCACATGGACAGCACATGGACCATCCGAGTCAGATGCAATTTTTAGGCAGCTGTAGCAATTGCAAGGTAGGAAAGGATATTGTAAATGAGGCATGGACACCAGAACCAGGAAGTAGCTGCGTTGTGGCAAGTGTACTGAGCACACGTCCGCAGATCTGAGGATCATGGCCCAGAACATCAATGTAGAGAGGTTGATTGAACTGGTCCAGGAGAGGCGATAATTGTGGGACCCAAGACATGCTGGCTATGCAGACCGGAGGAACAAACAGGCAGCCTGGATCGACATCACAAAACAGCTCTTCACCTTATGATAGCAGCTCGAGGGACGTCCAATTTAAATTTTGGCAAATATTACGGCCATCATTGTGCAATGTAACATAGTTAATGTTGTTTTGTTCTATTTTTTGGATGCTCAACAGTTATGTTTTGTCATATTTTACCAACGCAATTGATCTCGTGACAAAGAGATGGCGAAGTTCTCGGAACCAGTATTGCAGGGAAATAACAAATGCCCCCCCCAAGTGGTTCCGTTGCTAGCTGGAAATGGCAATACATATTTTTTCAGCGTCTAGACTTCCTTGCCCCAGTGCTGGACCTGAGACCGTATGTATTTTTATTTATGGAAAGTGTTCAACATGTGTGCAGTTTTTTATTTGTTGCGTGGACTGAGCAACCCATTTCTCCACATAGATCTCACAGTAACCGCCGACGTCATTCCACTCCAGTGAATGAGTCACACACCAGTCGTGCTGGTGATTTTTTGGAGGATGAATGTGTTGCATCTGTGTCGCAGGGAGATGTCGGATCAGCATCTACAGCATTACCACCATCTTCAGGTCCACCAGATGTGCCTTTACATGTAGAAGGTGTAGCTGCTGCAGTACTGCAACCATCATTGGACCATGGTCTTAATTTGCCTGCAGCCTATCTCCCGTTAGCCATGTCCAGTACTGTGTGGGTCCAGGCAGCGAATTGAGGCACACAATAGGGAGCATACACAGGATGTTCATACAGCTGTACAGGAGGATGGCAGGTGCACCAGTGATGATGATGAGGAGGAAGCATTTGCTCTTAGTCTCACCAATTAGGCTAGGGTCACACGTAAGCCCTAGATCCGTTATTGGCATCAGTTTTTCCACGTTTGTGTTCTAAGTCCAAAAAGTGATGCCAAAAACTGATGCTGTACTCAAGTGCGACTGCAATGGTGTCAGTTTTTTTACAGGACCCAAAAAACCTTGCAAGCAACGTTTTTGGGTGCAGTAAAAAAATAGATCCATTTTTTAACATGGGACCATATGGGAAAACGGATCCGTTTTTTAGAGCATTGTTTATGGCACAAAAAACAGATCCATTTTTTTAGAGCATTGTTTATGGAAAAAATGGCAAAGTCCCAAAAATGCAAAGCTGCACAGGAAGGTCAAAAAGCACCCTAAAAAAACAGATCAGTTATTGAAAGCAAGGGAAAAAACTGATGGCCATGTGTGACCCTAGCCTTACTTGCGTAACATCTCACGGCTAGTGAGAATAAGGGCTAGGGCAGCCATACAGATTGTCATAGATGCTTGACTGCCACCTAATAATCCGAGGGTAGTGTTAAATCTCTTTGAACACTGGCAAGGGTCGGCAGACAATCATTTATGCATGCCCCACACAAGTGACAGCCAGACATCAACAATATCATGTGACGAGATGCTGCACACAGCGAATGCATCCCAAAGGGTTGCTACACAGCGAACATCTGTGTTGAGCCAACCGATATTAGCAGGAGATCAGGGCTGTAATGATGTGCGCCATATGTCCAATAGAAACCTAAGAGCCCAGTGTCAGCAACATCATCATGCCCCACCATTACCAACAGCTAGGGCAATCCAAGACACGTTTGATGTCTCATATGGGGAACCCAGAGAAACTTTACAAGCTCAAGGACTTGACACAAACGACCATGGTACCAGGGGTGCATCGAGCTCCCCTGCCGCCTGAGCACTAATTGAGGAGCGGAGGGGGGTGCTATCACCTCCCGGCCGCAGGTGAAGAGCGGTTGGGTGGGGGGGGTGCTATCAGCTCCCAGCTGCAGGTGAAGAATGGGGGGGGGGGGGTTCTAGCAGCCCCCGCCACCGGGCTATCTCTAGTGGCAGCAGGGGAACAGGCTGTCTCTTACCACAGCCGGCGGCGCTTCACACAGGAAGCTGCTGTGTGGTGCTGGCACCACCCTCTTCTGCACAGCGGCTCCCCCTGCCTACTTGCCGCCTGAGCTTAAGGGCTCACAGTATCCAATGGACGGTGCGGCCCTGCATGGTATATAAGGACACAATATCAGAGCAATGTACGCCTACCATGGGTCATTTACTCAACCAAAATCCAACACATTGGTCCACTCCTAGTTCCCCAGCATATGAAAATTTATAAATGTGACTGTTCTTCTGTGCTTGTCTAATATGTGTGTAGGTCTTTATGTGTAGTGACAGGTCTTGTTTGTACATAGTTGTTGGCTCTGTTTGAAAGCCATATTTATACTAGTTTGGTAATTTCAGCTCCAGAAAGCCACGTAACTAAAATTTTAAGGCAAAAACATAGTGTTGTTGTGGTTATTACATTGTCACCAACGTAATATTGCTGTAATGTTGTGAAAAATATACATGGCCTTTTTGACACCTGTGTCTAACACAGTGTGCACTTGTGAAAGAGAAACAATCGCACACTCATGTATAAGTTTGGAAAAAAATGGTGTCTTTTTTATTCAGGAGCAGCGAGAAACCAACGTTTTGGTCCTTCCCGAACCTTGATCACGGTAGTTGCTGCAGGTTATAAAATATACAGGACATGATCAGTATATACAAGCAATATTTACAGTTTATACAATTCACAATGATACTCCCATAACAGGTGTCACCTGTGTGTTTACAAAAAATGTGTTTGTATGATATATCTATACATAGCAAGGGGGAGAGAGAATACCTGGGGCACAAAAGGCACTTAGCATTTCTACCCTAGGATTACGTAACAAGAGTAACTTTATGCCACCAAGGACATATAATGCAACGGAGACATTTATCTCACTAGTTGAACAGGATGTAAAAGAACATCTACATGAACACAAACTAGGTTTCTTTCCTATTCGCAACAATATCACGCATATTGAACGCCAAGCCCTACATTCACTACAGCACAACAAAGACATTACAATTAAACCGGCTGACAAAGGTAATGCTATTGTGGTTATGAATACCTCAGATTACATTAAGGAGATTCGCAGACAACTAGATGATTCAGACACATACAAAAAAATCAATAGTGACCCCACAGGTAAAATCAAGAATAAAATACAGACAATCCTACAATTGTATATGAAAAAGAATATTTTAGATGAAAAAACTGCTACATTCCTAACTAAATCAGACCTCGTAACACCGGTAATCTATATACTACCAAAAATTCACAAAAATGTAAGCAATCCACCAGGACGACCTATAGTAGCCTCCACAGAATCTATTCTTTCTCCTCTTTCAATCTTTCTTGAAAAAATTCTCACCCCATTGGCACATAAAACAAAATCTTTCATCTTGGATACAAACAGCTTCCTTGCCAAACTTAATGCATTGGGTAAGATACCTATTTTATTTTTCAAGACGATTTTTTCCTGCAAACGCGTGGGACCGCGATGAAAAAAGCCTCATGAAAAAAGCCTTAGAGTGCACGCCTTCTAGTCAGAAATCTAACACAGTCTGCATGCAGACACTTTGACATCTAACTACACTGTAGGTGTCTGGTATAAACGCCCTTACTCATCGAGGTCATCTCGATGAGTAAGGGCGTTTATAACAGGAACGCGTATGAGATGTACCCCCGACCTATCTGATTTTTAATGGAGAAATAAAGATTGAAAGTTTTATATATACATTCAGGATTCGCTAGTGAATTTCTTAATGCTCAAAGCCTTAAACGTCAAGGCGGATGGCTGGAGTCCCATATATGGCTAGAGAGTTTATTCTATGATAACGACATGGTGAGGCGAATACTATTTTCTTTATTACTTCAGCATTTATTTGGGTTTCATTATTTTTTTGGGGGGTTGTAATTATTTTTTACATCCTTCTTTTGGGAGGTGGGTGGAATGGGAGACTTTAAACAAAGGGTTTTCAATAAAAAAAAGGTGAATGAGCAATGTGATGGGGTTATTTTTCAAATAAAATCTTTATTGATATGGCTATTTGTGTCTTTACTGACTGTGATCGTAATACCTAATATCAGGTTGAAAGCTCGACATTACTAACCTCTGGCCTTGCTGCCAGCTAATATCACTCAGCTGGCTTAAACTTCAAATGCTATTACCCTGTTTGACAACGCATCTTGGCAGCGAGACAACTGGGGCAAAGCACCAGGAGTGGCGCATCTAATGGGGATGACACTCATTGGGTGGCAGTGGTCTGCTAATATTTTTCAAGATTTTAAAGATTACTCAACTTTTTAGCTGTTTAAGTGGAAGGATAGATAGATAGATAGATAGATAGATAGATAGATAGATGTAAAGTACAGATAGATTTATAGATAGATGTACTGATATATTGATTTCAAACAGCTATATAATGTCCCACCCCCTTATATATTCTAAGCTTGCACCCTTTACTACCTTTCATGTTGCACTGAAGGGTGTTTTAGATTTGTATTTAGCGTTAAAAAACGAATTAATAAAAAAAATTATAAGCCATGGGGTTCCCCCTATTTGTATTCTTCAGCTAGGATAAAGCAGACAGCTGCAGCCTGCAGACCACAGCTGGTGGATTTATTTTAACTGTTATCAAACCCCACAACATTTTTTTAAATTATTAATTTATTTTTACAGTAATATGATGTTAGTTTGATTGCCATACTGGTAATCAATAATAGACGGGAGCAGAGAGGGTGGACGTGGCTAAGTCTGTCTTTAACCAATTGGGGTAGAGTAGTAAATATGTCTAAGGTTCATGAGTGGGCATGGAAGCATGGTGACAGCGGCGCTGAAGCTTGCCTAATAATAGTATAGAAAGATAATATCTGTGCCAAAACAGTGGGGATCCACGGTAAAACAGTTTGAGCTTTGTTTGGCAGCTTTTGGTCTGCTTTTAAGATGTTTTCTAGGCCCTTGATTTTCCCTCCCATAGATCTGAATGGGGTTCAGAAGTTTGGCGAACTGTTATTCTATTCGGCAAATATATACACGTTCGGCGAACTGACCCAAACCTGAACTTCAAAAGTTTTGCTCATCCTTACTCAACTGTCCCTCAATTAACTTAGATCTAAATACCTCTGCCAATACATTATTTAAAAGTTTTGGCTGTGCACATATACATATACACATATACATAAGGATGTATAAAGAAAACACCAAGCTACATGGAATATGGAATCTCGAATATACATCACAATAAATGCTGTATAAAATTGGCTTCTGTCTGACACACCTAGCCAGTCAATAAAATTTACCTTGCCAGTATGACAAACCATCAGTAAATTTGGTCTTAACCACCATCTGCTAGTGCAGCTCAATAAATTAGAATATCATCAAAAATCAATGTAATATTGCCATGTTTCAGGGCCATTCCTGGGAGCCCTGAAACATGTTGACTAATCAATCAATATGTTGATGTCTCTTGAAATATGGTAGCGCATTTTTTTAACCCTTTATCCTCACTACTTTAATTTTCTGAAATAATGACCTTTCGGTTTTCATTATCTGTAAGCCATAATCATCAACATTTGCAGAAATAAACACTTGAAATAGATCACTGTTTTGGTAATGACTCTATATAATATATGCGTTTCACTTTATGTATTATATTACTGAAATAAACTAACTTTTTTGATGCTATTCTAATTCACTGAGATGTACTAGTATATGCTGATGACACCCAATTATAAACATTGTCTCCTGACATCACCCCTGCATTATTACAAAATACCAGTGACTGTCTGTCTGCTGTCTCTAACATCATTTCCTCTCTCCACTATAAATTGAATGTATTAAAAACTGAACTTCTCGCATTTCCTCACTCCACCAATCTTTTGAAACCTAAAATTGAATTATTTTTATTATTATTTACTGTATATGTTTAACCACTACCCAAAAGAAAAACATATTTTGGTACCATGTTAGCCAAATGAAAGAAGATTAATTGCTTTCAGAAGGAGAAGGTAAATAATAATTTTGTAGACACATACATGGACATATTTGTGGGTATTCTTCACTTAAAGTAAAAAAAAAACACAGTGGTAAATTAAATAACTTGAAACTGACCAAACTAATTTTCCATTGAAATGTTCTCAATATCAGCTAATAAAAATCAGACATTGTTCTTAAACTATGATTCAGCAGAATAACTTTAAATAACAAACTAATGAAAATGACCTAGACAAAAATAATGGTTACCTGACATAATAGTTTGTTACAGAATGTTATGAAGCAATCACTGCTAACAAATGATTTCTGTTATTCTCTATGAGACTTCTATACCTGTCCTACAGGATTTTGGCTCACTCCAACTGAGTAAACTACTCCAGCTTTCTCAAATTTGAAGAGCGCCTTTCCCCAGACTACTTGTTTCTGCTCCTTCCACATCTGTTCAATAGGATCTACATCAGGGCTCACAGTAGGCCACTTCAGAATAGTGCAATGCTTTGTTCTTAGCCATTCTTGAATGTTTTTAACTGTGTGTTCTGGGGCATTATCCTGTTGGAGGACCCATGACCTGTGACTCAGACCAAGCTTTTTGATATTGGGCAGTCCATTTTTACTCAAATATGTCTTATTAGTCTTGAGATTTCATTGAAGTCTTGAGATTCATTGTATCACTGTTCTAGTTAGAGCAAATCAGTCCCAAAACATAACCGAGCCTCCTCCATGGTTCAAAATAGGTACAATGTTCTTATTTTGTACCCCAGTTTTGTCCTATTTGTCTAAGGAACATTTACCAGAAGCGTTATGGCTTGCCAATGTGCATTTTGGCAAAGTGGGCAGCATGGTGGCTCAGTAGTTACCACTGCAGACTTGCAGCGCTGGGGTCCTGGATTCAATTCTCACCAAGGACAACATGTGCAAAGAGTTTGTATGTTCTCCCTGTGTTTGTGTGGGATTTCTCTGGGCACTCTCGTTTCCTCCCACACTCCAAAACACATACTGATAGGATGGTTAGATTGTTAGCCCCAATGGGGACAGTGTGTTGTAAATGTATGTAAAACACTATGGAATTAATAATGCTGAATATATATATATATATATAAATATATATATATTGTGAGGCATGCCGGCGCTATGGCACGTGGCTGGCATGACTCACGTGACCGGCGGTAATATGGGATTGCTAAACCCTGCAACATGCACAGGGTAAGTGCAGGTTGGCTCGGTAGCAGCACACACAGGGTTAAGTGCTGCTGCTGAAAGCTGAGGTCTGTGTGAAGGATTGATTACAAAACACACTGGATTGCACCTGTGGGGGGAGGCCAGTTTTGCACAAGCCTGCAAAGGTGCAGGACATATGTGGTGAGTCTCCCTATATCCTGCAGAGGGGAGCAGGACATGCCATGCTGGGCAGGGGACTCAGCCTGAGAACACAGAAGGCCTGTCTGTGTATGAGGACACACGTGAGTGAAGACATGTGCTCGGTGTTTATATGGTTTGGCTGAAGGGAGAAGCCCTTCAGTCTGCAGTGAGGTGGGATCTTGTCTAGTTAGTGCCGGACAGGCAAGGACTTTTGTTTACTGTTTTGTTTGTTTTCTGTTTTACTTTCACCTTAATAAATCGGACCCAGTGCCGGTTGCATCTGAATCACTGCTGTTGGACTGAGTGACACCCAAAAGCTACGGGCCCTTCGATCCCAGCTCAGGCGCACCCAGTATCACTTTTTTTTATTTGCTTTTAACAGTTGTTTTCCACTTGGTCGTCTTGCATGATGTCTTCTTTGGCCAATATAGCGACGGATGATATTATCTGACACTAGTGTACCTTGATTTTGGAGTTCATATCTAATTTCTTAGAAATATATTCAAACCACCTGATAGAAGGTAAAAGGCCCTCCTAATTCAATATATTTCTCAAACAAACCCAAAGGAGTCAGGCCAAATCAATTGCAATTAATTATTTACTTTAAAACACCATGTAAAATGACAATATACAATGGTACACAGAAGGAGGACCACATGACAAAGTTCAACCACAATAGTACTCAATCCTCAGGTATAACCTTAAATCAATCAAACAACAGTGCCCCAAATTGGGTACACTATATACCTCATGAGGATGACACAATAAACATTCAAAGCCAAGGGTCCCATTTACCTTACTGTGACCGCCCCCTGACGCGTTTCGCACCAGCTTCTTCTGAGGAGGAAGAAGCTGGTGCGAAACGCGTCAGGGGGCGGTCACAGTAAGGTAAATGGGACCCTTGGCTTTGAATGTTTATTGTGTCATCCTCATGAGGTATATAGTGTACCCAATTTGGGGCACTGTTGTTTGATTGATTTAAGGTTATACCTGAGGATTGAGTACTATTGTGGTTGAACTTTGTCATGTGGTCCTCCTTCTGTGTACCATTGTATATTGTCATTTTACATGGTGTTTTAAAATAAATAATTAATTGCAATTGATTTGGCCTGACTCCTTTGGGTTTGTTTGAGAAACTAATTTCTTAGAAAGTTGTTCAGGATTTGTTTGTTACCATTCATATTTTCCGTTTTTCTATTTTTTCATCAGTTTTCCTCTTTCAGCCATGTACAGGGAGGTTGGCCACAGTCCCATAGACCTTAACATGGTTGTCCAGTCTAAAATGACAAGTCTGCAATCACTCTATATAACAGCAGACTTGTTAATTCCCACACTGCACATGTGCTGTGAGGATTCTCCAGTATTAGAGTATGGAACAGTGGTCATGTGGCTGCAAGCATGCAATATGCATACTCCCAGCCAGAATCCAACTAGATGTGAGGATTCACAAGTCTGCAGTTAGACAGAGTGACTGCAAACTTTTCATTTTATACTGTACAACCCCATTAAACTACTAAAAAGTATATATAACTGTAATAACAAGAACATTAAATTGTTTGGAGATGATCCAATAGCCTTTAACATGTTTGTCTATAATTTTCTTTCTAACCTCCTAAGACAACTTTCCTTAGCTTTCTTTGTACCATGTTCAATGTGGTACACCCTATGATACTAAGGCTGGCTTCACATCACAGCACCATCAGGTTCGGGGCTGTCCGGGGTGAACCTGACAGCCCCAGACCCGATTTGCAAATAGAACCGGAGGACAAATATGCCCTCTTGTCCTGTTTGTAGCCGGATTCAGCCGAGCAAAGCTAAGGTAGCTATCCCCTACTGTAATGGTGTTGAATTTTCATTTATTTCTTTGACTATGCTTGTCAAATTTTGTAATAGAAGTAAATTGCTACTTTCTCTGTGATGTATTATTAGGAGATATGCTTTGAGTATTGGGCAAAACCTTTTAAGGTCAGAAGATACAGAATAAGTATAAAGCATCTGACAATGTTTATGGGGGCCTCCATGCTGGTTTTTCTTATGCCTAAATGTTTTCTTACACCAGAAGCCACAGCCAAAGATATCTGGCTGAGCTTTGCATTGCATGATTAACCCCTTCAGCCCCCGGCCTATTTTGACCTTAATGACCAGGCCATTTTTGTCAATTCTGACCAGTGTCCCTTTATGAGGTAATATCTCTGGAACGCTTCAACCGATCCTAGCGATTCTGAGGTTGTTTTTTCGTGACATATTGGGCTTCATGTTAGTATTAAATTTAGGTTGATAATTTTTGCGATTATTTGTGAAAAAATTAAAAATTTGGCAAAATTTTTGAAAATTTAGCAATTTTCAAATTATGAATTTTTATTCTGCTAAACCAGAGAGGTATGTGACACAAAATAGTTAATAAATAACATTTCCCACATGTCTACTTTACATCAGCACAATTTTGGAGAAAAAAAAATTTTTTGTTCGGACGTTATAAGGGTTCAAAGTTCATCAACAATTTTTCATTTTTCCAGCAAAATTTACAAAGCCATTTTTTTTAGTGACCACATCACATTTGAAGTCCCTTTGAGGGGTGTACATGACAGAAAACACCCAAAAGTGACACCATTCCAAAAACTGCACCCCTCAAGCTACTCAAAACTACCTTCAAGAAGATTATTAACCCTTCAGGTGCTTCACGGGAACTAAAGCAAGTGGAAGGAAAAAATGGTCATTTTAATTTTTCCAACAAAAATGTTCTTTTAGCCTCAATTCTTTCATTTTCACATGGGGAACAGGATAAAATGGATCCTAAAAATTGTTGGGCAATTTCTCCTGAGTACATCGATATCTCATATGTGGTCATAAGCCACTCTTTGGGCGCACGGCAGGGCTCAGAAGGGAGGGAGCGCAATTTGACTTTTGGAGCTAATTTTCCATTCAAAAAGTGAAATGGCGCTCCTTCCCTTCTGAGCCCTGCCGTGCGCCCAAAGAGTGGTTTATGACCACATAAGAGATATCGATGTACTCAGGAGAAATTGCCCAACAACTTTTAGGATTCATTTTATCCTGTTCCCCATGTGAAAATGAAAAAATGTAGGCTAAAAGAACATTTTTGTAGAAAAAAAAGTACTTTTTCATTTTTACGGATGAATTTGTGAAGCACCTGGGGGTTCAAAATGCTCACCACCCATCTAGATAAATTCCCTGGGGGGTCTAGTTTCCAAAATGGGGTCACTTATGGGGGAGCTCCAATGTGTAGGCACACAGGGGCTCTCCAAACGCGACATGGTGTCCGCTAACAATTTGAGCTGATTTTTCAGTCAAATTGTTAGCGGACACCATGTTGCATTTGGAGAGCCCCTGTGTGCCTAAACATTGGAGCTCCCCCACAAGTAACCCCATTTTGGAAACTAGACCCCCAGGGAACTTATCTAGATGGGTGGTGAGCATTTTGGATACCCCAGTGCTTCACAAATTAATCTGTAAAAATGAAGAAAGAAAATTTTTATGGAAATAAAAGTACTTTTTCATTTTTACGGATGAATTTTTGAAGCACCTGGGGGTTTAAAATGCTCACCACCCATCTAGATAAGTTCCCTGGGGGGTCTAGTTTCCAAAATGGGGTCACGTGTGGGGGAGCTCCAATGTGTAGGCACACAGGGGCTCTCCAAACGCGACATGGTGTCCGCTAACAATTTGAGCTGATTTTTCAGTCAAATTGTTAGCGGACACCATGTTGCGCTTGGAGAGCCCCTGTGTGCCTAAACATTGGAGCTCCCCCACAAGTCACCCCATTTTGGAAACTAGACCCCCCAGGGAACTTATCTAGATGGGTGGTGAGCATTTTGAATGCCCCAGTGCTTCACAAATTAATCTGTAAAAATGAAAAAAGAAAATTTTTATGGAAAAAAAAGTGTTTTTTTCATTTTTATGGATGAATTTGTCAAGTACCTGGGGGTTCAAAATGCTCACCACCTATCTAGATAAGTTCCCTGGGGGGTCTAGTTTCCAAAATGGGGTCACTTGTGAGGGAGCTCCAATGTTTAGGCACACAGGGGCTCTCCAAGCGCAACATGGTGTCCGCTAACAATTTGACTGAAAAATTAGATTCAATTGTTAGCGGACACCATGTCGCGTTTGGAGAGCCCCTGTGTGCCTAAACATTGGAGATCCCCCACAAGTGACCCCATTTTGGAAACTAGACCCCCCAGGGAACTTATCTAGATGGGTGGTGAGCATTTTGAATGCCCCAGTGCTTCACAAATTAATCTGTAAAAATGAAAAAAGAAAATTTTTATGGAAAAAAAAGTGTTTTTTCATTTTTACGGATGAATTTGTCAAGCACCTGGGGGTTCAAAATGCTCACCACCTATCTAGATATGTTCCTTGGGGGGTCTAGTTTCCAAAATGGGGTCACTTGTGAGGGAGCTCCAATGTTTAGGCACACAGGGGCTCTCCAAATGCGACATGGTGTCCGCTAACAATTTGACTGAAAAATTAGCTTCAATTGTTAGCGGACACCATGTCGCGTTTGGAGAGCCCCTGTGTGCCTAAACATTGGAGCTACCCCACAAGTGACCCCATTTTGGAAACTAGACCCCCCAAGGAATGCATCTAGATGCATAGTGAGCACTTTGAACCCCCAGGTGCTTCACAAATTGATCCGTAAGAAGGAAAAAGTACATTTGTTTTCACACAAATTTTCTTTTTTCATTATTACGGATCAATTTGTGAAGCACCTGGGGGTTCAAAGTGCTCACTATGCATCTAGATATGTTCCTTGGGGGGTCTAGTTTCCAAAATGGGGTCACTTGTGGGGGAGCTCCAATGTTTAGGCACACAGGGGCTCTCCATACGCAACATGGTGTCCGCTAACTATTGGAATCGTTAGCGGACACCATGTCGTGTATGGAGAGCCCCTGTGTGCCTAAACATTGGAGCTCCCCCACAATTGACCCCATTTTGGAAACTAGACCCCCCAAGGAATGCATCTAGATGCATAGTGAGCACTTTGAACCCCCAGGTGCTTCACAAATTGATCCGTAAGAAGGAAAAAGTACATTTGTTTTCACACAAATTTTCTTTTTTAATTATTACGGATCAATTTGTGAAGCACCTGGGGGTTCAAAGTGCTCACTATGCATCTAGATATGTTCCTTGGGGGGTCTAGTTTCCAAAATGGGGTCACTTGTGGGGGAGCTCCAATGTTTAGGCACACAGGGGCTCTCCATACGCAACATGGTGTCCGCTAACTATTGGAATCGTTAGCGGACACCATGTCGTGTATGGAGAGCCCCTGTGTGCCTAAACATTGGAGCTCCCCCACAAGTGACCCCATTTTGGAAACTAGACCCCCCAAGGAATGCATCTAGATGCATAGTGAGCACTTTGAACCCCCAGGTGCTTCACAAATTGATCCGTAAGAAGGAAAAAGTACATTTGTTTTCACACAAATTTTCTTTTTTCATTATTAAGGATCAATTTGTGAAGCACCTGGGGGTTCAAAGTGCTCACTATGCATCTAGATATGTTCCTTGGGGGGTCTAGTTTCCAAAATGGGGTCACTTGTGGGGGAGCTCCAATGTTTAGGCACACAGGGGCTCTCCATACGCAACATGGTGTCCGCTAACTATTGGAATCGTTAGCGGACACCATGTCGTGTATGGAGAGCCCCTGTGTGCCTAAACATTGGAGCTCCCCCACAAGTGACCCCATTTTGGAAACTAGACCCCCCAAGGAATGCATCTAGATGCATAGTGAGCACTTTGAACCCCCAGGTGCTTCACAAATTGATCCGTAAGAAGGAAAAAGTACATTTGTTTTCACACAAATTTTCTTTTTTAATTATTACGGATCAATTTGTGAAGCACCTGGGGGTTCAAAGTGCTCACTATGCATCTAGATATGTTCTTTGGGGGTCTAGTTTCCAAAATGGGGTCACTTGTGGGGGAGCTCCAATGTTTAGGCACACAGGGGCTCTCCATACGCAACATGGTGTCCGCTAACTATTGGAATCGTTAGTGGACACCATGTCGTGTATGGAGCCCCTGTGTGCCTAAACATTGGAGCTCCCGCACAAGTGACCCCATTTTGGAAACTAGACCCCCCAAGGAATGCATCTAGATGCATAGTGAACACTTTGAACCCCCAGGTGCTTCACAAATTGATTCGTAATAAGGAAAAAGTACATTTGTTTTCACACAAATTTTCTTTTTTCATTATTAAGGATCAATTTGTGAAGCACCTGGGGGTTCAAAGTGCTCACTATGCATCTAGATATGTTCTTTGGGGGGTCTAGTTTCCAAAATGGGGTCACTTGTGGGGGAGCTCCAATGTTTAGGCACACAGGGGCTCTCCATACGCAACATGGTGTCCGCTAACTATTGGAATCGTTAGTGGACACCATGTCGTGTATGGAGCCCCTGTGTGCCTAAACATTGGAGCTCCCGCACAAGTGACCCCATTTTGGAAACTAGACCCCACAAGGAATGCATCTAGATGCATAGTGAACACTTTGAACCCCCAGGTGCTTCACAAATTGATTCGTAATAAGGAAAAAGTACATTTGTTTTCACACAAATTTTCTTTTTTCATTTTTACGGATCAATTTGTGAAGCACCTGGGGGTTCAAAGTGTTCACTATGCATCTAAATACAGCGACGCCCATTTTTATTTTTTTTCTAGGACTAATTCCAGAAAAAAAATGGCGTAGGGCTCCGCCATATTTTTGGTCCAGCCAGGTACAACTTGGCAGCTACGGACTGCCAGCAACCCCCAGCTGCCTCATTGTACCTGGCTGGCAACCAAAAATAGAGCAAAGCCCATTTTTATTTTTTTTCTAGGACTAATTCTAGAAAAAAATGGCGTGGGGCTCCGCCATATTTTTGGTCCAGCCAGGTACAACTTGGCAGCTACAGACTGCCACCAACCCCCAGCTGCCTCGTTGTACCTGGCTAGCCACCAAAAATACAGCAAAGCCCTTTTTTTTTTTCTTCTAGAACTAAATCTAGAAAAAAAAATGACATGGGGCTCCGCCATATTTTTGGTCCAGCCAGGTACAACTAGGCAGCTGGGGGCTGGAATCCGCAGCATGGAGAGGCCCAAGCGTTCTGGGCCCCCCATGCTGCGAATTGCAGCCCGCAGCCGCCCCAGAAAATGGCGCATTCATTGAAGCGCCATTTTCTGGCGCTGTACCCATGCTCTTCCAGTTGCCCTGGTGCCGGTGGCAAACTGGGTAATAAAGGGGTTAATGCCAGCTTTTTATTGTCAGCTGGCACTAAGCCCGAGATTCATAATATAGGGCCAATGTTAGACCCGCCATTAGGAATCTCTGGTAAATAGTCAGAAAAATACACACAGGGAAAAATCTTTTTATTTGAAAAAAAAACACAAACAAAATTCGGACTCCATCTTTATTATAAAGATCCGACGTAGTCCACAACGAAGGTCCCACGACGCTCGATCGCCTCCGACGTAGTCCACAACGAAGGTCCCACGACGCTCGATCGCCTCTGGTCAATCCAGAGACTGCAGCAAGGGATGAAGTGTCCTCTTCCTACAGTCTCTGGGGTCAGAGTTATGGTGCACTGTATGACAATGACCTGTCATACAGTGCACCATGACTATGATCCCAGAGACTACAACAAGAGGACACCTGATCCCTTGTTGCACCCATCCATCCACCTATGCACCCATCATCCACGCACACGTCTATGCACACACACGTCTATGCACACACACATCTATGCACGCACACGTCCACACACATGTCCACACACGCACACGTCTACGCACACATCCATCTATACACACATCTATGCACGCACACGTCCACGCACACGTCTACGCACGCACACTCACGTCTACGCACACTCACGTCTACGCACACTCACGTCCACGCACACTCACGTCCACGCACACTCACGTCTACGCACACTCACGTCTACGCACACTCACGTCTACGCACACTCACGTCTACGCACACTCACGTCCACGCACACTCATGTACGCTCACGTCCACGCATGCACCCCCTATCCATTCACCCACCATCAATTCATTCATTCATACATACATACATACATACACATACATACATACATACATACATACACATACATACAAACATACACATACATACATAGATACATACACATACATACATACATACACACACATACATACAGATACATACACATACATACATAGATACATACATAGATACATACACATACATACATACATACATACATAGACACATACACATACATACATAGATACATACACATACATACACACATACATACATAGATACATACACACACATACATACATACATACATAGATACATACATGCATACATACATACATGCATACATACACATACATAGATACATACACACACATACATACATACATAGATACATACATACATAGATAGATAGATACATACATACATACATACATGCATAGATACATACATGCATACATACATACATGCATACATACATACATACATGCATACATACACATACATACATACATACTTACCTCCCTCGTTCCACCGATGAGCAGGAGGAGGCCGGGAGAGGAGGCGGGGCCACAGACCGGCGGGCCGGGCAGAGAAGGAGGAGCTGCAGCAGCGGCGGCGGCGGCAGGGCTGCCACAGCGGCGGGTGCACCGAAGTGTGTAGCCCGCCGCAGGAGGTGAGGGGGGGGCCAGGCACAGGGCCCGGAGGTGGGGGCAGCCTGGGGGGGAGCACTGGACCAGGGGAGCAGGCAGTGTTGCTGGCGGGCGCACGTGGGTGCAGCCCGCCGGCAGATACATTCTAATAGAGGGGGGCGGGCGGGCTGGGGGGAACGGGGGGGCCCCCTGGACAGTCCTTGTGCTGGAGGGGGCTGTGGAGGGGTAGGCACTTGCCGATCCGCCCCTCCAGATCTGATTGCAGAGCTCCAATCAGATCTGGAGGGGTGAATCCCTATGATTTCCTCCGATCGGCAGTTTCACTTTTACACTGCCGATCGGAGGGGGTCCTGGGCATGGGGGGGTTAATCCACCCCCTGTGGGGTCATCTACAGGTTGTCACAGAGCAGCAGCATCTGTGACACCTGAGCGACCCCACTCACAGGAGCTGCAGCAGCTCTAATCTGCCAGGACGTTGTGCAACGTCCTGGGTCGTTAACAGGCAGAAACACAGGACGTTGCACAACGTCCTAGGTCGTTAAGGGGTTAAGGTGGGGTCGGTTGACTACTAGCTAATATGTATGACCCATGTTGAGCTACTAGCACACAGGAAACATTAAAGGGGTTGCCCACTAGTAGGACAACCCCTTCTGAATTTACTTGTTTCCCCCAGTTAAAATAATGAGCATTCTGCTTCCAGTTGATAGCTCTTATGTCCATGTCCAAAGGCAGGGAGAATCCAGTGGTAATTGGACAATGGGGTCGCGTGACGTCACAATGTCATGTGAGCCCCGCGCCACGGTTACTGACAATGCTGGCAGGGCAGCGGCTTGGGAGGTGAGTACAGGATTTATTATTTTAACTTGGCGAAAGAAGTCAATTCAGAAGGGATTGTCCTAGAAGTAACAAGCCCTTTAAGTTCTATAAAAATAGTCTATTAAGGGAATTTCTATCTACTATTCTTCACATGAACACATCCAAGTAGCTAAATATTTATTTTCTTATGTCTTGCAAGTTCTATCATACTCTGCAATGATGTAGCTAGTAAAATCTAAGACGCATACAACAGAATGTTAACAACACAAAAGGTTGGAAGTTTCTGCCTAAAAACGAACAAACAAGAGAATTAAACATTCAGTCACTAATATGTCATCTTGTTGGGTGACAGCTTGTAAACTTGACAGTAAGCTGGAAAATAACATGTCTAAATGTGAATGTTCTCATCCTTTTCTGCTTTCCTCTTTCAATGTTATGTCTTGTAAGACACATTAGTCACACTGCTCAAGATAATGTCAAACATCCTAAAAGGTTCATGATCAACTCAGTTCTCACGTCTTCCAGACGCCTATTAACTGCAGTCGGCACCATTTTGCATATACTCTAATTTACTGATCATCTATCTAAAGTAGGCTTTAAGGTGTAGCTCAGCTACCTGAAGGCTGTACTCATGACATGATCTCTTCCTAGGATACTGTGTAGAAAAGTAAACCTTGAAGAGAAATAATGAATATAATTCCTTACTGAAATATATCTTTAAAAATCTTAGAATTTCATGGTGCTCGGAGTGGTAGAACATGTAAGTCCAAAATAGATCCTAATTGTTCTAATTTAGCAAATATCAAATTGAAATTTATATGACTGATATGTTCTGCTTTATTATTAAATTGTATTTCTCCAGGAAATGCAAATTAATCTGTAAATATTCTTTTTATCTAAAGATTTCAAAATAGAATTTGCTCACACAAATGCAGACAGTGCAAAGAACATCTCTTTCCTTTATTATGGAGAAAAATAACTTACAATTGTAACAATAGATATATTTTCTAAATCACTCTTTTAGATTCCTTTTATTAGAGATCTCATGGAGTATAAGGTATGTTAAATGGATACCTCCAACAAATGCAATATAGTGGCATTCATTAACCTTAGAGTCCCAGTGTAAAGAAGCATATTTGTAATGTGTACATTTTTTACTGACTATTGCTGTATGGTATATATAAAAAGGAGGGGGGACAAGAGGCACAATAGTGCCCTATCACTAGCGACACTAGTGTAATATGGTGGTGCTGTGGAGCCACTCACCTGGTCCAGTTGTGGTCCCCACAACTGGTTTGAAGGCGTTTAGGAATAAAGGGGATGAAAAGTTGTTTGGCTCTTTGGTGAGTTATTCTGAACCCAGAGCAGCGCGGACCGTGGCACACCATCACTCCCATCATTTCTATTGCCGTATGGGATACCATAGTCTATTACATTACTCAATATATACAGTGCCTTGAAAATGTATACCCCTTGAACGTTTCCACTTTTTTTCATGATACACCCATAAACCATGTTACACCCATAAACCCTGGTTTATTAGGATTTTATGCTATTTCAAGACTAAGTTACAAGAATTTGTGAATTTGTGAAATGATACTTGATATTCTAGATATTTAAAAAAAATTAAATATAAAAATTGTGACGTGTTTTTTTATTCAGTCTCATGACTAAATTGTTCATATGACCACCTGTCACTGCATTTACTGTTGCAAGTTTTTTTGGGTATGTCTCTATCAGCTTTGCACATGTAGATGCTGAATTGGTTTCCCATTCTTCCTTGCAAAATAGCTCAGAAAAATTGAATGGAAGGCATCTATAAACAACAATTTGGATCTTAAGAAGCAAAGTTCAAGGTCAGGTAAACAATAGATCCGACTGAGCACAGGATCAACAGGCATGCAGACCCCAGTGAGCTAGAGCTACGACTGGCAGTTATTGAAGACAGTAAGGCCGGATTCACACCACGGCACAATCCGTTCCGGGGCTCTCCGGTGTAAACCAGACAGCCCCGGACTGGATTTTGGCCCCATAATATTCTATGGGGTCGGATGGGAGCTCTCTATTATATTACTAAAGAAGGTAAAGGAAAAAAGGGGAAAAGAAGAAGATAAAGGAAAGGAGAAAAATGGGTAATGACAAAAGTACAAAAATATATATTTTCCAAATAAAGAAGCAAGACAAGTAAAAAACAAGGTGAGAAACAGCAAGAAATCTCAATAAGTAATATCAAGTTGATGAAGTAACAAGTAGTGTCATATTTATGAAGTCCATAACATCTGGAACATGGTAAAAGATTCTCATGCATCTACCATCCACTATTGACCCCTCATATTTCCAAAATAGACTTTGCAGCTCATTTCTATAACAAGATTGACCACATCAGAAGTAGTTTTAATGTACAATTGCCCCAACTCCTCCATATAACACCTATTTATATCCAAATCCTATCCATATAACACCTCTTTACTACCATTACATCAATATGTTTGCTAATTTCATGTTGCACCACACAACATGTGTGCTTTACCCTATCCTATCCCACTTCCATCCCAACCTCACTATCTTGCTATCCCAGATTGATCAAATCTTTTCAATGTTTTATTAACCTCACACATTTTCCCTTTTTTTTTTCAAACATGTAATTGTGGCGCCCCAGTCTCCTGTTGCCACAATGTTACAGCTTGGAAATAAGTGAAGGCATCCACGTTACGTAAAACACACACACGCACACAACACCTTCCCAACTCCAGGCCAGAAAGGGGAGCTCTAAAGCCCGGGTTCAGGGCAGGTCCCCTATAAATTCTGGTCTGGGGGTGGGGTCAGGCAGTTCAGTTCCTAGGAGGACTGTGGAGACATGAGCCGTGCTAGGCTATTCCTAGGTGACTGACTGGCCCGTGTGGGTGACCCGCGGTAAGGGTCTGAGAAAGTGGAAGAAAGGAGCGAGCAGTGGAGCAGTGCCAGCTTGCCTCTGTACCTAGTGGAGAACAGACACCAGAGTCTGAGGTCGCCAGGGACTTCATACTCAGCAACCAAAACCAGATGGCGGGTGATTTCAAGTTACTAGTCCACCCAGAAAGGCCAGGAGACACAGCCGCAATAGTGAGCTCAGGAGAGATAGAGAAGAGAGAGAAAGTCACCCAGAGAAAGCTGTCATACGGCCAAGACACAGAGTGAGAAGGAGGCCTAAGCATAGCTTCAAGCAGCCAGGGCTCACAAACACAATAGTACAGCAGGGAGGCCTCAGCTCTTGCCAGGTGTGGACAGCCCAACTTGGTTCCAGGCTCCAGACCTGTAACACCACTTGAACTGTGCCCTGGATGAGCCTGTTGACTTCAGTAAAGGTAAAAAGACTGTTACCCGTGTGTCTGTCAGTTTCTTGCACACTGAATCCTGCACTCCCCATGAACTTTCCCTTCCAAAGACTGCTCATCCTGCGATTGCAGAACTGCAGGGTGATTTTGCAAGCCGGTAGTGGAGACTGCCTGACAGTGCTGAGAGGATTATACTAACACTACCAATAACACAGCTCTGGGTAATAGCCCTACCCGTGGAGGACTCAACATCCTGGCAGCCAACCATCCGCATTCCCAGAGGCCCTAACTGCAGAGGTGGCTATATTGGCCGCATTCCATGGGTGGTGTCACGACACTCTTTATTTTACTTTCATTTTTGCTTTCACCCATTTTATAATCCCCTTTTTACTGCTCACCCGACAAGGGGATCACGGACCGGGTTACATCACCGTGACACCCCGCAGCACCCAGAGGACGACGAGAGGGGCCGGTTCCGAGTACCCCAAGGTCCCCGCCCAGACGAGACACAATCATTACACTCAAACTAAAGAAGTCATTCCTTGCTCCAAACTTTACATCTTGCTATCGCCTCTACTCTATTTCAACTGAAAACTCTTTGAGCAGCATGTTCACTTTGAACTTTCCTTTCCCCTCTCAATGAACACAGTCTACTACAGCCAACAATCCGGATTTTAGGCCCCTTTCACATCAGCGGTTTTCGCTGATCGCGGCAGTTGCAGTGAAAAAAACGCAACTGCCGCGATTACCGCATAACGGCTGCACTTGCGATTCACTTGCAGCAAGCCCCATACAATGTCTATGGGGCTTTCGGCAGGTGAGGCAAGTGCGGTATCGGCATACCGCGTTTTTTTAGCGGCCGCACCTGCCGCAAGTGCCAAAACCGCACTTACCGCACCTACTGCACACTTACCGCAAGCCCCATAGACATTGTATGGGGCTTGCCGCAAGTGAACCGCAAGTGCAGCCGTTATGCGGTAATCGCGGCAGTTGCGTTTTTTTCACCGCAACTGCCGCGATCGGCAAAAGACGCTGATGTGAAAGCAGCCTTATCCCCACAACATTATTGAGATAGCCCTAGCCAAAGTTACTAGCAAACTCCCAACTGCCAAAGCTAACAGACAATTATCTGTACTCCTCTTACTAGACTTGTTATCTGCTTATAACAGTCGACCACTCCCCCCTACTAAAGATACTCACTTCCCTTAGCATCACATGTCTTGCTTTTTCCTGGGTATTCTCATGTATGATGAACTGAACATTTATCATTCTTAAACTACATCCTTATAACCCTTCTCTCTGTTAGTCTCCCTGAAGGTTCTTTCCTGAAACCTTTTACTCAATTTTGACCTTCAAACCACATGTTGAAGCCCTGAGTCTGTAAGGGACTGTAAGGATCACCTTAACGTTCTGTTGAGCATGTATAATGTAAATACTGCCAGGCGGGCATAGCCGCCATTAGAACAGACTGTGATGTCGCTATGTTCTGTTGATTATGTATAGTGCCATACAGTGCATCATCACCATGAAAATCCAATTCTCAGAAATCACATGATCTCTGAGGCTTGAGTCAGGTGACCCGACATTGCACGTCCGGTTACCATGGTGATTGGCTCATTGCTGATCACCGCCGTGGAGAGCTAAGTGACCCTGCACTTACCCTCTCCAGATCCTAAGTGCTGTGATCGTAAGATCAGAGCACTTAAGGGTGACAGAGCCACTGCAGCATGGCGGCAGTGCAGGGCACCGCTGCCGGCTTGTGCTTGCTGCTTCTTTGCAGCCCGATGTCCCTGCATGGATATCGGGCAGCGGAGAAGTGATTTGCCTCCGGGGCACAGCGATCCGCTGTGTCCAGCTGTCAGATTGCTTCCCTGCAACCCGATCTGCATGCAGGAATATCGGACTGCAGAGAAGGATCTGGCAGCAGGACATAGCAAATCACATAGTAGATCGCTGTCCCCACTGTCAGATCCTTATCTACAGTCTGATCTGCATGCAGGAAGATCGGCTGCAGAGAAGCAGCGGGCCCAAGCAGGCGGCAGCTGGGCACATGTGCCCTGCATGGCCACCATGCTTCAGATGATGGAGAATGATCATCAGAACAATCCCCATTAGCAAGGAGGGGGCGATACCTGCCCCCTCCAGCGCTCCAGCCTATGGTAGGGACTATGACAGCCCCTTCCATAGCTGGAGACAGAGGATCACTGTGATTGGCAGTTAAATCTTTGAACAGTCAATTACACTGATTGTAGGGAAAGGATGGGAATCCACCCCCCCGACCTCAAGCCCCGGTGTTCAGGTCGCGGTAACTGCCATGATGTTGTTCAACATCAAAAGTCTGGAAGGCACAGAAACCCATGATGTTTGTATAAGATCAAGGGTTGGGAAGGGGTTGAGGGTGGTGCCTGAGCAATGGTTTTTGTTCTTAGTAACGTTGCTTGTTGTCAGTTCCCTTGTCTCATACCTTGCCTGTGTCTTATATCTTGTCCTTGCTATTTCTAATACCTTGTTTAGCCTTCGTGCTGCCACATGTGGGTCAGCATAGTTAGTCTGCCATGTCTACCTCTCAGCATCTCTCTCAAGTGAACCTGCTATACCACGCCAGCCTGCCTCCATTAACGGTGAACCTGTACCACACTTCTATCCATCTATGTTGGACTCTGCTCCTGCTGTTCCCTGTCAGCATCAGAAGCTGTCCATTCCACACGATAGCCTGCAAGCTCCTCTAAGAGACATTGTTATTACCTGGCCTTGGCCGCTCCTGCTGGTGTAAACCTAATAAAGACTCTACTTATATTTAAATCATTCTCCTGTCTGTTTTTGCTCAAAGGGGGTCAGCTTCTAAAAACCATCTATGGTCCGGTGGGTCACTACTACTGCTCACACATGGGTGAACATAACACCTATACCATGATGCTTGCACTACTGTGGTTCACTGTCTTCAAAGTGTACTGTGGCTTGAATTCCGAGTTTGGGGGTCATCTGACGAACGAGTTGTGCCCTTGGAGCCAAAAAGAACAATTTTATTTTCATCAGTCCACAAAATGTTTCTCCATTTGTTTTTAGGCCAGTTGATGTGTTCTCTGGCAAATTGTGTCCGCTTCAGTACATGACTTTTTTTTAACAATTTGACTTTGTGGAGACTTCTTGCTAATAGATTTACTTTGAACAGGCATCTTCTAACTGTCACATTGCTCATGGGGTGCTTTCACACTACGGATTTTGAAGGGAGCCGATGCTGTCCGATAAATTCGGACAGCATCGGCTCCCTTCTGATGCTTGGAATCGGGTGCTAAATAGGCACCCGATTCCGGCATAAAATCGTTGCCGGGCTGAAAAAAAAGAAAAAAAAAAGAAGTTTATTCTCACCTCCCCCCCGAGCCCCCGCCGTCTCCCGCTATCTTCCTGGAGGCTCCCGGTGGCTCATGCAGGTTCCCGGTGGCTGCAGAGGTCTTCCTCTGCTGTTCAGGACCTGCGGTGATGTCACAGTCACGTGACCGCGGGTTCCACCATGGTAACCCGCGGTCACATGACTGTGACATCACCGCAGGTCCTATACAGCAGAGGAAGACCTCTGCTGACACCGGGAGCCTGCATGAGCCACCGGCAACCTCCAGAAAGACGGTGGGAGACGGCGGGGCTCGGGGGGAGGTGAGAATAAACTTTTTTATTTTTTTAACCCCTGCGCTCCCAGTTGAGCATGTTTACTGTACTGAGCATACTCAGTACAGTAAAATCGGGTCCGAGGAGACATCAGATGTTTCCTCGGACCCTTCTCCAAAGGGCCCCATGTTATAGGGATCAGGTCAGATCGGATGTGCACTAAATGCCATCCGATTTGGTCCGATCCGAGTCTGTCCGATTTTATTTTCGGTGCAAAAATCATTGCAGGCAACGATTTTTTTTCACCGGAAAAAAATCGGGAAAAATTGGGCAGAATCGGATCGGACCAAATCGGATGGCATTTAGTGCACATCCGATTCAGTCCGATCCCCATAGGGATGCATGGGGTCCGAAAATCGGTCCGATGCTGTCCGATTTTTATCGGACAGCATCGGAAATGAAGAAATTGTAGTGTGAAAGCACCCTAATTTGAGACTGTCTTTGATCATCCTCGAGCTGATCATGTTTTGTATTATTCCTATACATTCCTAATTCCTAATACACACCTGTTTTCTCCCAGAATGATTGACCTCACTAATTGAACTCCACACTGCTTTTATTTTGAACACACCCCCTTTCATTAGTTATTGAAACACAGACTCAAAAACATGCAGATCATGAATGTTGAGTCTGTTGATTTTCTAAAAATCTACTGGACCGACTGGTACATTGTTTGACGTGATGATAAAATTTATACCAAAAATAGTGAATAGTCTGGTTAATCATATTGAACTTCCATTATTTTGAACACTAGTGTATCCTTGGTCATATGACAAGCCTCGTTAAAGGGTCGATATTGACATTTAGGATTGCTACTTCCAATAGGTGGCACTAGAGTTCAAGTCCTCTTTGAAGAGGCAATTTGCATAAAGCTTTCCATAATCTATCTCTTCCTTGTATTCCCTAACTAATCTCCCAATACCTTCTCACATATAATCTCTGATCATCACACAATCTTCTTGTTTCCTCTACCCTTGTATGTTGTACACACAATTATTTCCAAGATTTTTCCCTAGCATACTTAATACTCTGGAAATCATTGCCGTAAACACATCTGATTTTTTTAAAGAATTGGAACCTTCACATGCAGCCTTAATACTCCTCTCTTCAGAAAAGCCAACAGAACACAATAATCACAATGCTACCTCACTTCCACCACTAAAAGTAGCCGATAATTTGCATATTTGCTTTTTTGTGTAAGTTTTAAAGCATTTAACTTTGCTTAAAGGTGTACATAGGATTAAAAGGGAATCTGTCAGCAATTTTTTTGCTATTTAATCTGAAAGCAGCATAATGTAAGTGCAGAAAGCCTGATTCCAGGGATGAGTTACTTGGTCAGAAGCTTCAGTGTTTTATCAGCAGGAGATTGTCATTAGAGGTTTAGGTGTTTCTTGCCAGGCAGTCAGACTAATCTGTGAAGCCCAACCTGACCACTGATTAGCAGTTTGCAAACAATATACACTGTACGCTTGAAACCTCTATTGAGGTGCATGGCCGAGGTTATATACAACTCTTCAAAACTGCAGCAGAGTTTGAGACGGTTATATAGTGCTAGAATCAAGCTCTCAGCCCCTACATTATGCTGCTCTCAGATTCTGTAGCAAAACCTGCTAATAGATTCCTTTTAAAGTAAAATAGACAGAACAGCTTACAGCAAATGAGATTACTAACCAATGAACATAATGAGTGATTTATAAAACTGGTGCTGGAACATTTTCCATAATAAGAGTCAAATGCAATAGAATTGTGTGTTCACTTGCTAAAATATTAATATTGCTCTTTATTATACATGAGCATATTATACATACGGTAAGTACAAGTATTTCTCTTACAGAATGCCTGATTTTGTGCATTTTTTGTTTTAAATAGTTGACATTTTCTACATAATTGGCACTCAGGGTTGCCAATTTGATTATTAATATTTTATGGAAAATGTATCCAAAAATCACAGACAGCGAACATATTTTAAAACCTACATTGGAACACCATAATAAATCATTAAGATTTTAATTGATATACATTTACAGCCCATATTTCTGATATGAAGACATTGACTATTCACTATGTACTGTAAAATGATTATTCTTACAGTAATAGCAATCTGTTCTGACAGCAACCAGTGAGATCAAATTACACAAATCTTCACTTCTGAAAAGTCTGACCACAAGTGGACCCTTCCCCCCCTCACTCCTCTTACTGAGTCCACAGTCATCACCCCTTCACTCCTCACACTGTGTTCACATACATCCCCCCTCACTCCCCATACTTTGTTTGCACACGTGCCCTCTTACTTGTCATTCTGTGTCCACACAACCCCCTTCACTCCTCATACTGTGTCTGTATAGATCCCCCTTACTCCTTATACTGTATCCTCACACATCCCCCTCACTACTCATACTATGTCCTCACACATCCCCTCTCCCTTGTCATTCTGTGTCCACAAACAACCCCCCCTCACTCTTTATATTGTGTCAGCATACTTCCCCCTCACTCCTCATACTGTGTCTGTATAGATCCCCCTTACTCCTTATACTGTATCCTCACACATCCCCCTCACTACTCATACTATGTCCTCACACATCCCCTCTCCCTTGTCATTCTGTGTCCACAAACAACCCCCCCTCACTCTTTATATTGTGTCAGCATACTTCCCCCTCACTCCTCATACTGTGTCTGTATAGATCCTCCTTACTCCTCATACTGTATCCTCACACGTTCACGCTCACTCCTCATACTTTGGCCACAGTCATCCGACTCTCTCCTCATACTGTCTCCTCAAATTTACCCCCTCCCCTCATTCTGTTTCTGCATACATTCCCCCACTCTTCATACGGTGTCTGCACACATCCACCTCACTCTTCATACTATGTCCACAGCCATCCCTGTTCATTCCTCATACTGTCCCCTCAAATTTACCCTTTGCTCCCCATACTGCTTTCACATACTCTCCTCCCATTCTGAGTTTTCACCCATCACTTCTTCGCTCCCCATTCTTTGTCCTCAAATCCCTATCCATATTTGCTGACCTGATCACACTGCTTATGTCGCCTGAACCGAAAGTGTCAACGGTCAGGGCTACAATAGTAGTTTCAACTGAAAGATGCAAGTGCATCTGATTATTGGAGCCAGAGCACTGCACTTTCTCAGAGCTGGCTGTCAACTTGACAGTCAGCTCAAAGAATGTCACATTTCCCAATTGAAGTGGGTGGTAAAATAATAATAATTATATTTATATACAACCAACATATTCTGCAGCACTTTACACTTCAGAGGTTTATATACAAACAGTTATAAATAACAGTTAAAGGTAATCCAATAACACTGGGGAACACAATTTTTTAGGAGTTAGGTCAGACAACTGTTCTTAATTAATTTTTGGATGCTGAATCCAGAAATGATCTCAGTTTTTCTCTATCACGTCAAGTTTTTGAACTATAGGATTTTTGTCTTCTCAAAAATATGTAAACTACTGTACCTAAAAAGTGTTTTTTTTCAAGATATTGATAATTATGACGTATTGGGAGCTGCACACACCTCTCACCACACTGTCTCAGTTGTGACTACGCTTACAAGTTGCCACGTAGCTCTATATGAGTCGAATTGTAATCAGATAACAAGTCTTATTACAGATATCAGTGCAGTGCAGTACAATGAGGCGGGAGTGACACGAAGAAGTATGAGTATTTTCCTACGATGGTCCAGCCATCTTGAGCAAATGGGGGATAGAGCCAGTCTCGAGCCAATATTTGTAGTGGTTTGGGTGTAGTCGAGAGTTTGATGGAGAATTATGTTCAGAGAAATAATGAAGGGGTTATGTTTGAAAGGACTTTGATTAGGGAATTTGATAAGCCGCCCTAAAAGATGTGTTTTTAGGGAGCACCTAAAACAGTAAGGCTAGTTTCACACTACGGATTTTTTAAATCCCATGCTGTCCGATAAAAATCGGACAGCATCGGACCGATTTTGGGCCCCATGCAGCCCTATGGGCATCGGACCGAATCGGATGTGCACTAAATGGCATCTGATTTGGTCCGATCCGATTCTGTCCGATTTTATTTTCGGTGCAAAACTCGGAGCATGTTCCGATTTTTGCACCGAAAATAAAATCGGACACAATCGGATCGGACCAAATCAGATGCCATTTAGCGCACATCCGATTTGGTCCGATCAATTTATCATGGGGCCCTATGGAGCGGGGTCCGAGGAAACATCTGGTGTCTCCTCGGACCCGATTTTACTGTACTGAGCATGCTCAGTACAGTAAAAAGCTCCAAACTGGAAGGCAGGGGTTAAAAAAATAAAAAAAGTTTATGCTCATCTCTCCCCGAGCCCCCGCCGGCTCCTGCCGTCTCCTGCCGTCTCCCGGTGGCTCCCGCAGGCTCCCGGTGTCTGCAGAGGTCTTCTACTGCAGTATAGGACCTGCGGTGATGTCACAGTCACGTGACCGCAGGTTACCATGGTGTAACCTGGTGTCACGTGACTGTGACATCACCGCAGGTCCTGTACTGCAGTAGAAGACCTCTGCAGACACCGGGAGCCTGCGGGAGCCACTGGGAGCCTGCAGGAAGACGGGCGAGAGATGGTGGGGGCTCGGGGAGAGGTGAGCATTTTTTTTTTTTTTTTTTAACGGAGGCTACGATTTTATGCCGGAATCGAATGCTTATTTGGCATCCGATTCCAGGCATCAGAAGGGAGCCGATGCTGTCCGAATTTATTTTTCTAAGTCGTGGTTAGTTCTAATTTCTTGATGTAAAGCAGTCCAGAGAATTGGTGCAGCTCTAGAGAAGTCTTGGAGCCGGGATTAGGAGGCTTGGATTAGTGAAGATGGTAGTTGAAAGTCACTGGCGAAGAGCAGAGAACAGGTAGGGTGATAGAGATGAGGGAGGGAATGCAAATGGGTGCCGCACTGTGAAGAGATTCTCAACTGCACCCCCCCTTCAAGCTGCGTCGGAGGCACATGCCCCTCCCCCAGAAACACCTCTGCTTTTTCCTTATGTAAGGTTGTTCAAATCATCAACCCAGTTGACCCATGTAACACTGTAACACAACGCTTTTTGCCTCCTTACAAGTAAAGTATTTCAAGTGACAACTGTAGGTACCTGCGTTCTTCCACCATCTCTTAAGATTTGATCATTTCTGCTATTAAAGGCTATTATATCCTGTTATACTTAAAAGGAAATACCCTCCTACATCTTTTTCTCTTCTTTAGTTGTGTCCACAGACTTCATATTTCACCAATGGAGTATAATTGCATATGAAACCTTAATTTATTACGTGGGGGCAGATTTGTCAAAAAATGTTCATAGTTATACAATTCTTTAAACATAGATTATATTTTTATTCTATTATTACCATTATTACTCACTTAATAGATACAAATATTTACCATTTAACATTAACATCTTTTCTTGTATTTCAATGTTTGTTGCATAATATATACTGGCCGGAATCAGGCATCTATTCTTCGCTGCAGTCGTTACTACTTTCATAAATCTCAATTGGTCTGGATTATCTTTAAGATTCATTTGAAGGTGCTTCAGTAGTTTAAGGTTTGTATTTGTCTTTTTAACAGCCCCAAGGTGTTTCACCTATTCCCCGACTCATTTGTCTAGAGCTTGTATTCATGTACATTAAACAGCATGGTCACTTAAGTAAGCGCGCCACAAAAGATGTACAACATTTAATAAAATCTCTGTACTGGGATAGGTTCTGTAAAATGTTTCCATATAAAAGTCACCTTGGGAAGAATAGAACAAATATCCCGAACATGCAATGAACGGTAGAGTGCACAAGTTCTCTAATGGAATGTTCCTGGAGTTATTCTTCAGAGGAAACTGCTTCATGGCTGATATTTAATTGGGTTAAACTTACAATTTTAACCTGTATGTCCTGATTGGGATTCTAGTAGACTATGACTTTTTAAATTTTAATATTCTGAAGTTCTATTACTTTCAGATTGATTGAGATAAATAGTTAATGTGCTGGATAGCAGACTGTCACAAAGTGCACCGGATCCGATAGTAATCCTAAGCCTGCAAGTGTGTTCATTTCAGTTTTCCTTACCCTACGGCATGGGCTGGATGTGTTTCTTAGTGCTAGCATCAGCTCAAGCATGCTGTTTTCTGCAAATAGCACAGCAGCAACTGGTGCCTTTAGAGGAGAACAGCTGTTCAGTAGCATAAAGTCTTGTGCTAGTTAGGAGCTGACATACTAATGAGTGACTAGCTCCATTAACCTTGCAGGGTAAAATGAATCAGACATTGTCATTGTTTTTGCACCATTGCACTGTAAAACATTGCTTTCTAACCAAGTAACAATTTTAACAACTATATATTTTGAGTTTTTCAATCTCTTTGATTATCTGTTGTGAAAATCTCCCCCTCATTCTTCCCATTTGTAGCCTTTATATTTATTCAGTACATGCATACATTTTTAATGCATAACAATTACCATTTTTTTTTGTCTCATTTTGGTTTTAGTTTTGTTACTTTTGTTTATTTGTTCTGTTGCTTTTTTTGTTTATGTGCACTATTTTTGTAGGCTCATATGTATATTTCAGATTCTAAAATGCAAGACTGAATTATAAGTGTGCACTTTGTTTCATCTGGACCCAGTTTTCCTACATACTTCATACTATAGTTCACTGGCATCTACTTGTGAAAATATTAGTGGCAGGTTCAAGGTTCTCAACTTCCCACAAACTACATGTAACATCAGCACTGGTGTCTCTGTGGCAAGGATGCTAATGTACTTGCCTGCCCAGCTGTCCAGTGGCTTTTCCTCAGGCTTCTTATGCGTCTTCTGCTTCCAGGTCCTGCGCATGCCTCGCAGGCCTCCTGGGAGTATACTAAGTGCGTTGACTCTCTCACTCCCTGCTCTTGAAGGGGCAGTGCTTGCACTCTATATGTGTTCCCAGTCAATGGCTTGCAAAACACAGGGTACTTAAGGCACCTTCCCCCTTTGGGAGGTGCCTGAGCAACATGTTCTTTCTTTTGATGTTAGTTGCTAGTTGTCTCATGTCTCCTGTGCCCCTTATTCTGTTCCTGGTAACCTGTGTTCCAGTTCCCGTTCTGTGTAACTGTACCTGTCGTACCTGCCACTGCCTGCTGAACCTGCCATTTTGCCAGTACCTGTTGAATCTGCCAGTACCTGCTGTACCCACTTCTACCAGCCTGCCTGCCCAGTATCGGCCTTCCTTCAAGTACCCACTTGCCTGCCTTTTCCAGATGTTCAACCTGAACCTGAATTCGTACCTACTTGGTTTACCCCTGGTGTTGCAGTACCGAGCATTTCTCTGGAAGGATACCTGGCAGCTACCTGCAGAAGCATGCATATTCTCACCATCAGTGGCTCTAGTGAAGAAACAGGAATTCACTTAACTATGCTCCTCCAAGGTTAGTATGGTCCCATGGTACAATGGATTCATACCCACCAATGTAACAGTTTGCTCAGGACTTGTACTCCCTGACTCCAAAGCCCCTACACTTCCGGCATTGTACCAAGAAATGTCTCACCTGCGGGACCAGCAGGATCACATCGTGACCTATCTGCAGTCAGTTAATACCCACTTGAATACAGTGGTGCTGTATGCTTCTTCTGTCACTGCATAGTCTGCCACTCAAATACCTGGTACTGGTCTCCATTTGTCTTCTCCACTGTGGTTTGATGGTGATCCCAAGCAATGCCGCGATTTCATCAATCAGTTAACCTGCACGTTGAAATGCTTTCCTACCAGTTCACCTCTACCCGGACTAAGGTGGCTATCCTTATTTCTCATCTGGGAGGTAAGTCTCTTGCCTGGCTCAATATCTTGTGGAAAAGAAGGGATCCAGTCACTTCAGATATTCTAGAGGGTTGAGAATGCGCACATAGGGTCTTATCCTTTATAGGCAGGTAAATGTGAAAAAATCAGATTTGCTCACCTGGTCAGGTTGTGTAGCACACAACCAGCGTAATCGCTCGAACAATGCAGCTGCTGCAGGGACTGTACTTCCACGAGGTGCGGTGCTGTGATCAGGTATTTTGGACGAAGTACCTTAATGTCCGCGCTGCTGCCAGAGAGGAACATACACCAACGACACTGGGACGTCTGAGTACTGGTAGTAGATGGATGTTCCCTGAGGAAGGAGCTCGGTACGTGGCTCCGAAACGCGTTGGAAATAAACCTCTACTACCAGTACTCAGACGTCCCAGTGTCGTTGGTGTATGTTCCTCTCTGGCAGCAGCGCGGACATTAAGGTACTTCGTCCAAAATACCTGATCACTTCAGATATTCTTGCCTTCCTAGATGCCTTTCAAAAAGTATTCAATAGAAGAAAAGCTGGAATTGAAAAGGCGCAATCTAGGGTATTACCAGTATAACAATTGGAAGTGTTCAATAGGTACATACTCACCTGGCAGGGTTGTGTAAGCTACAACCACTACAAAAGCATATTAGAAGGTTTGCTGCAGTCTTCCCAATAAAATGTTGTCAATAAAATAGAAATAAAAAGAAAGGGAATATTGACCGCGCTACCATATATGACAATCAAAAAAATTTGTGAATTGATTGTAATTTAATTTTTTATGCGTTTCTGGGCTCTCTGGCCCCTTCATCAGGAAAAAAAAAATCACAGATGTACCAATAAAAAGTATTCAATGAGCTGGGCCATGTGTCCTTTGCAGCATTATCTCTGCCAAAGCTATGTCAGGATAGTCAGATTGTGGTTTAGTATGTGGTTGTTTTCCGCACTCTCTCCTCTGAACTTGGATGGAATAATGAGGCATTGGTATCTGCCAATTGGGTTTTTTTTTTTTTTTTGAGAGGATCAAGGATGAACTGTCTGGGTGAAATATCCCTGCTACCCTTGATGACCTATTTTGTTTGGCCACCCGGATCGACCTCAGGTTCTAGAAATTGGCCAGATAGGTGTTATTTGAGAAAGGATCACTGCTCCTGGCTCCAACACCTCAGAAACCTTTGACTATTCAAATGCTTGAGTCTGCCTCTACTCCGGAACTCCAGCTGGTCAACTGTATCAAGCTGACCAAGCAGTGTCCGCAGCTTTGTTGTGCCATGGTACTGTGCTTTAAGGTACGGAACACTTCATCTGATCTTGTCATGAGGCCAGACCTACTGGCCTAGGGTTCATTGGAGAGGCTACCCTGGGCATGAGCAACTCTTTTCTTCCATTGACTTTGTCCATGTCTGTGTCTTGTGGAGTTACCCGGTTCTCTGAGATGGCCTATCGACATTCTGAATCTTCTGGAAACTTCATGCATCAAGCTGTGGTGGATCATTAGCAAATTCCCATCTGTTGCCTCCAGAGTCTGCTGATGGTGTTGTCCATCGATAGAAAACCCTTATCTGAGCCTGTACACATTGGTTATGAGCCCATATAACTACAGGTAGGAAACTCACATTCTGAGAATATCTGTTTCCTGGTGTCTCTCATCCTGTCTCTCTCACTCCTGCTAGGACAGTCTTGGCTCCATACCCACAAATCTGTCCTTCACTGAAAATTTGGAGAGGTGCTTTGTTGGAGTCAGTATTACCTCAAGGTATGTCTTGTTGGTGAGCATCCATCTAGGTCCTCTGAACCACCACCTTGTCTTCCGGCCCCGTTTTCTACAAGTCAGCTTGATGCTGTTGTCTTTGTTAAAAAGAAAGAGGATCACCAACATGTCGTTGAGTTCTCCAAGGTGTTTGCTTCGGATCTGGTGGATTTGTTCCAAGTGCCCCCAGGAACGACTGTCATGTCACAATCCAAAAGGAATCTAGTCTTTTTGTGGGCTCACTCTTCCAGTTAGCTGCTCATGCTGGGCAAAGAAAGACTATTTGACTCATCACTCAATAATACTAGTGGCTCTCCATATTATGGAGATTGTTTCCACCTGTCCTACGTATGCACGGAACACAGCTCCCAAGCAATGTCTGTGCAGCCTTCCCCTTTCACCACCTGTTCCTATGACTGTCAACTCACAGAGCATCTTCGAGGTAAAGATACTCCTGGTCATGAAAAGGGTGAGAGTTAAGACCCATTTTTTAATAGATTTAATACGTTTTGGTCCTGAGGAGAGGTGGTGGGAGCCTGAGAATATTTTTTGCCCCTCTTCTCCTGCAGAGATTCCTTTCAGGCCTGGAAAAGAAGAGGTGTTAGGAGGGGAATGCTGTAATGCCAGCACTGGCATCCTTCACTCATCTTCATAGCCATCCAGCTTCTGTTCTGATTCCTGACACGTCTCTCTGCTCCCAGATCCTTTACGTGCTTAATAAGCACACTAAATATAATGCCGGTGTGTTTGTCCCTTGTTTTTCTGGCATTACTGTGCATGCTAGTGCACTATCCCTATGCTCCTTCCCCTTACCCAGCTAGGTTACGGTGGTTGTCCACATGGTAATGTCCTCTGCTGCATGAATATCAATGTATGCAGTCACTGGCTGCTCCACTGCTTAGCCGTCTGCGAGTTGTGAGGTTCTCTGCTGAGCTGCAGGATTATCCATGTGTGCAGTTCCTGGCTGCTCACTGCAAAGCCATCCATGGGTTGCAAGGTCCTCTGCTGAGTCGCACAACTTTTCCACATGTGAAAAGTTCCAGGCTACAGCTAGGTTCCCTAGGCCTCATTCCCTGTGTTGGGTATGCTGGGTTCCTGTTTGTGACTAGGGTGCATGCGGGCACACTTTCCCTGCTTCTATAGGTGTGCACTTTCAATTGGTGTCCCCAGCCTATTGCTGTGGTGCATCTTCTATTTAAAGTTCCTCTTCCCTCTTGGGTATGGCCAGTGATTTGCTTTAGGTTGCAGAACCTAACCATGTTTGATGGTCCAGCTTGCTGCTCCTTGTCAGTCTTTGATTCCAGTTCCAGTTCTGGGATATCTGATGACCTCTGCCTGGTGTCGGGAGCCATGTACGATGTCTTGAGTCTGAAGACCTCTGCCTGATGCATGGAGCCATGTCTGATGTCCAGTATCTGATGACCTCTCCTTATGCCCTGCCTGTGTCCAGATATCCTGCCTGTTTCCAGAGTTTGGGTTCGAGTCCCTGGTCATCCAGCCCGTTTTACAGAGTTGGTCCTACCTGTGTTCCTGGAAGTGTCCAGCCTTGTATTTCATTACCGACCCTATCTGACTTTCTGTCACGGCGTGGTATATCAAATATGGAATTAGGTAGCAAGATGGTAAAATAGGCTAAAAGCATTCAGCGGAGCTAGTCTGACCCTTAGACTGGGGTTCCCTAATTCACCCTCTTCAAAGAGGTACCCCAGATGGCAGGGAGGTCTGTGTTGCCGCCCTAGCCCTTTGTTCATGAATAGCCCTAGGCTAAGAACCCTTACCTCCACCAATGGACCAGTAAAAAGACAACCGCTGCAAAGGAAGGGAACAGAAGCTGCTCCAGCAAACATGTCTGCACAGCACGAGTTCTAGATGAGAAACTAACCCTATCTGTGACACCTGGTGGAGGGAAGTGGAACTATTTCAGGGCTGAGGGAGTGGAGATCTGAATGCTAAGACACACCACTCCACCTCCACCTGAGCTATGACTTACTCCTCCACCTGAAGAGCTGCACGCAGCATAGACTAAAGGAAAAAAAACTCAGATTTAAAACACTGCAGCAACACTTCTGGACTCTGAAACAGTCAATACCTTGCAGTTTCCTGGATCTGACCATCCTGTGTCCATCATTGTGGCTCGACACACAAGTGACATACGTCATAGCCTACTGTTCAGAAAAAGTGTCATGGATGCCAGTAAGTAGGTTTGCAAGGCTCTTGTTCGGCAGTCAAAGACTACCAAGGTGGCAGCTGAGATAAGAAGCAATATAAGGCTATTTCACACTGAGTTTTTGCACAGTATTTTCTGGTGCATTTTTCTCCCTTTTTCAGTAAGGAAACTGGATCTGCTTTTGAAAAAAATGCATCAGAAATGTTTTTGATCCGCTTTTGCTGTGATTTTTCTCGTGTGTTTTTTAAGCCCATACAGAATGGTTTCAATTGGAAAAGCGCATCCATAATTGACATGCTTATTCTTTAAATGGATCACTTTTCAAGGGAAAAAACGCAGCAGGTCATCAAAGCACAGGTTAAGCAGGAAAATGTGAAAACCCATTACTTTGCTGGGATTCCATTTAAGTGATGTGTTCACTCCATTTTCACTGCAAAAATGGATGCAAAAAAGGATCAAAAACGCATAGTGTGAACATGGCCTAACACTTTTATAAAAAGAACAACATAAAAAATGACTTCTCAGGATGGTAGAAGCCATGTGGCATATTATTTCTTTGTATATTTTGTTTCAATTTACTTGTTTTCTTAAAAAAAGTTTGCAACCTCATTTACTGTTTTTTCTTGTGATCAAAGTAGCAGTATTTTTGTTAAAGACCGTAGTTTTCACTAGGTTACATGTGCTGCCAAGTAACTACAGTATGTCTGAAAAGTATACAAAGACAGTGTGACCGGAACTTGGAAGCCACAAAGATTATAAAGCGTAAGGAAATGCAGAGATTAAATGCTACATTTCTTTCTCCGATGAGACACTTGAGGTTTGGAGCTTGTGTGACACAGGCTTAACGCTCTGCCTTCTGTGATAAGAATGATTGTATTCCTGCGTATATGAAAACATGCCAGTTCTGGAGACATTATCCGTCTTGCCGAAGCAATTTCCAGTACCCTGTAGAAAGAATTAGACATGAAAATGAATGCATGGCACTGACACTTTTCGGATGGACAAAAAAAAAGAAATGCATTATTGATAGTGGGTGGTTTCACGCTCTCCTGTTAGGCATTATCTAGGCCGCATTGCTCTTAGACCAGACCCTATAAAAATCAAATGATATGTACAGTACTCTTTCATGACTCAGAAATCTTGGTACACAGCTTGAACGCAGTGTTCATAATAAGTTATTAATAGGAACAGCTGTCATCGCTGTGCCATTGAAGCAAAGGGCTTTCAGAGGAATGGATTTTGTGGCCTCATGCTATGGCACAGTTTAATGAGAAGACTCTGATTATTTATTTTAATTAGAACAAAACATTTATTCAGAGATAATGTAGGTTTAACATTTCATCTGCATTCCGTTGCTGAAAACCTGGCTGGAATTAAGTGAACGTGTGTCAGGGCGAATGGAGAAGTGTGTCAGAATAACATAGGCAAGAGAGAAGAGAATAAAACCGGAACGAACAAAAACACAGATAGAAAGAAAAGGCATTTACAAGATCCATGATGTGACAGATGCTTTTCATTCTAGCCTTTTGTGTCAAGGAGAACATTTTATTGCAAAATACATATATGAAACATAAACAATTGCAATAAAACATGCACCAAAATATTACATATTAAATGTTCACTGTCATTTCATCTAGTTTACCCTATCTGAGAAATATACTTCTTTACCCAGTGACAAGCAACATCCACTTCATGCTACGGCCTCATTAACTGATTGTTGACGCAGAAATACAGTTTAAATAAGGCTTGTGCAAGACAAGATGGATTACAGCTCATGAGGGACTGAAGTCTTTAAAGTGAGTGGATGAAGAAATTGGAGCAGTGGAAGGGAGGTGGAAAGTTATAAACAGTCCGTGTTGCTTTCTAGTGAATGTTTTATCTCATGGAAATACTGGATTTTCACATAATTTGCTCATTACTGCTATATGATGCCCCCATGCCGCTGCTGCATCTGAAAATGTGTTACACAGTGACTGAAGAGCAAAAATCCCCCATATCTTTGGAGACGTGGCACAAAAGAGAAGTATAGAGGAAACATAAACTGTTGGTAAACTTGTTTCACTTTTTATTTTAGATAAGAGCAATAGAAAATATCTAAAAAACTACACAAAGACTACAAAGAGGATTTTTATCCAAATGGTTTTAGTTCATAGCTTTTAAGGTTGAAAGTAGACTTAAGTCCATCGAGTTCAGCCTAAAGCTTAAAGGGAACCTGTCCATCCCTTTGGGCATTTTAAACTGTGCCCACCAGCTTACACATAATGTAAATGGGGTTCTAGTAACCCCTGTATGTGCCCAGACGTGCCCCTCATACTTGAGAAAATAACTTTTATTCTGTCCAGTGCTGACCTCCTATTAAGTCTGCTATTTAGTCCAGGTTGATTATGTCCTTGCCGTCTCCCCTGGCTGCAAAACACGTCTTGCATTTTTTAAAATTGCCAACCCCCTCTGTTCACTCGCACCTGCACAGTGGAGCAGGTGTCTGCGCTCAATTGAACAAGTGCCGATGTCTCACGAGATTTGTTAAGTATCGCGAGACATGCACTATGTTCAATGGAGTGCAGACAACCACTTCACTGTCCAGATGCGGGTGCGGGTGTCACTCAGCCGCCGTCCACTGGAGGGGCAGCAATTTTAAAAAATGCAAGGTGGGTTTTGCCCACTTTTCTTCCCGAGAAGAAGGCAGTCGCTGAAACTGCAATTAGGGAGTCCTGGTAGTCTGTATATTGTTTCAAGGTAATGGCACAATGAATTTAAGGTTATGTTGTTAACTTTTTACAGCACTTAGCCCTTTTTTTGTCTACGCTTAATCTGCTGAATGGTAGATAGGGATATAAGAGGAATAATTCCCGGGTTCCCTTTATGTAAAATCTTGGCAGAGAAGCTAATAAGTATTTTTGCACATTAGCACTTTTATATATAAAAAAACATATCTGAAGATTCATTTTAATAATAATAAAAAATATTTTAGATCACAGATTATCACTGTATTGGTTACCCATATTTTTTTTTTTAATTTTCAATTGTATTGAAACATTTTTTATGGATTTTCTAAATAAAAATAAAATTTTATGCATAGATACAGTTGTTTCCATTTGATTTTATAAGTGACATAACCTGTAATATCATGAAAGTGTGGAAACAAAAGCGCAATAGGGTCTTATCCTTTTTTTAAAATGTGATTAAAAACTGGCAAATGTCACTTCTCACCTGATTTGGTTGTGAGATCCGCAACAGCATACGTGTATGCTACAGCTGCTGCAGGATCCACACTCTACGGCAACGCTGTGGTGGTCAATATAGATCCAAATGGACGGTGTTTTTCCGCACAAACTGTACATTGAAAAGGACCACAAGGGTTCAAAGGGAAATGATGCTTTAGTATCGGGTTACATTAGACGTCAGTACATCCTCCCACACTGATGTTATGGTCATGTGTTACTTTGTTGGCGTCTCCTATATTTATATAATGTTGCCTCGTGTTAACACTGTACCATGGTTGCACACTGATGAAGGAGTGAGGGACATGCTCTGAAACGCGTTGAATAAAGCACCATTTTCCTTTGATCCCTTGTGGTCCTTTTCAAAGCACAGTTTTGCATTCAAACTACTAGAAACTACTTTTGCATTTAATCAACAATATCACATTATACGGCAGAGAGTTCCATAGTCTCACTGCTCGTACAGTAAAGAATTCGAGATTGTGTTTATGATTAAACCTTCTTTCCTCCAGAAATAGAGGATACCCTCTTGTCATTGTTGCAGGTGTAAGAGTAAAAAGATCATTAAAAAGACTTGTGTATTATCATTTCCTATATTGGTAAATTGTAATATTATCACCCTTAAGCCGTCATTTTTTCAAACTGAATAACCCCAAGACCTCATTTTGCAGTTCAGACATTTACTTATCTCCTTATATACTGGAGTCCAAAATTGGTCATAGTATTTTAAGTTAGAAGTTTACAATTTCTGCTCTAGTTATTTGAAACTAGAATTACAGCTATATTGGTTTCTCGTATGATCAAATTTTAATTTCAGGTAACCTTTCAACCAAACATTGCACAGTAATGTGAACTGAAAACAAAAGACACTGCATTTTATGGCAAAAAAAAATTAGAATATCATCAAAAAGATCATTTATTTCAGTGATTCAATACATAAAGTGAAACACATATAATATATAGAGTCATTAAAAACAGAGTGAGCTGTTTCAGTTGTTTATTTCTGTTAAAGTTGATGATTATGGCTTACAGCCAATGAAAGCCCAAAAGTCAATATCTCAGAAAATTTGAATAATTAACAAAAAAACACCTGTAAAGGCTTACTAAGCATTTAAAATGGTCACTTATTCTGGTTCAGTAGCCTACACAATCATGGGGAACACTGCTGGATTGACAGATGTTCAGAAGGCAGTCATTGATAAACTCCACAAGTAGGGTAAGCCACAAAAGGTCATTGCTAAAGAAGTTGGCTGTTCACAGAGTGCGGTATCCAAGCATATTAATGGAGAGTTGAGTGGAAGGAAAAAGAGAAGAAAACGTGCACAAGCAACTGGAATAACCACAACCTTGAAAGGGTTATTAAGAAAGGCTGTTAAAAAATTTGGGGGAGATTCACAAGGAGTGGACTGCTGCTGGCATCAGTGCTTCAAGAGCCTCCACCACAGACATATCCAGGATATGGGCTACAACTGTTGCATTTCTTGCATCAAGCCACTTAAGACCAATAGACAACACAAGAAGCGTCTTACCTGGGCCAAGGAGAAAAAAAACTGGACTGTTGCTCAGTGGTCCAAGGTGTTGTTTTCAGATGAAAGTAAATTTTGCGTTTCATTTAAAATCAAGGTCTGGAGTCTGGAGGAAGAGTGTAGAGGCAAAATCGAAGCTGCTTGAGGTCTAGTGTGAATTTTCCATAATCAGTGATGGTTTGGGGAGCCATGTCATCTGCTGGTGTAGATCCATTGTGATTTATTAAGACCAAAGTCAGCACTGCTGTCTACCAGGAAATTGTAGAGCACTTCATGCTTACCTCTGCTGACAAGCTTTTTGGAGATGGAGATTTCATTTTCCAGCAAGACTTTGCACCTGTCCACACTGCAAAAGCACCAATACCTAGTTTACTAACCACAGTATCACTGTGCTTGATTGACCAGCAAACTCGCATGACCTAAACCCCACAGAGAATTTATGGGGTACTGTCAAGCGGAAAATGAGAGACACCAGACTCAACAATGCAGATGAGCTGAAGGAGCTATCAAAGCAACCTGGACTTCCATAATACCTCAGCAGTGCCACAGGCTGATCGCCTCCATGCAAAGCCGCATTGATGCAGTAATTCATGCAAAAGGAGCCCTGACCAAGTAATTAGTGTGTTTACTGTATCTACTTTATTAAGCCAACATTTTTGAGTTAAAAAATTATTATTTTAGTTGGTCTTATATAATATTCTAATTTTCTGAGATAATGAGTTTTGGGTTTTCATTGGTTGTAAGGCTTATCATCAACATTTACAGAAATAAACACTATGTAAAGTATGCATTTTACTTTATGTATTGAATTACTGTATATACTCGAGTATAGGCTGAATTTTTCAGCACAATTTTTGTGCTGAAAAGTAACCCCCTGGACTTATACTCGAGTCAGTATGGGGGGTGTCTGGGGGCTGGAGGAAGTGGGAGGGAGGCTGCAGAGTGAGCAGGAGGTCACGTGACCACGCTCATTAGTGTAGTGTAATATGCACTGTATCCCCCTGTCCATCACTGACAGGGGGAGCGGGGCACATTACACTATACTATGTATACTCGCGCCCCCCCATCACTGGTTACAGGCCCCCATGCTGCCGCAGATAAAATAATGAACCTTGAACTCACCTTCCGATGTCCTGCAGGCACCGTGCATCCTCCCTCCGGTCTTCCTGTCTGTATGCCGGCTTCTATTGCTGTGACCAGCGCAGCACCAATGACGTCATCGCTGCTACACCGATCACATGATTAGAAGCCGGCATACAGATAGGAAGACCAGAGGGAGGAAGCACGGTGCCTGCAGGACATCGGAGGGTGAGTTCAAGGTTTATTATTTTATGTGCAGCAGCATGGGTTCCTTTAACCAGTGATGGGGGGCTATACACTACTGAAGGGGGCTGTCACGGGTGGCACGGATGACAGGGTAGAGGCCACGCGCAGACGGTCCCAGCGTTTGGCCAATCAGCCATAGGGTTTGAGGACGGTCCGTCTTTCAGGGGCATTTACCTTCTGTGTAGATAAAGAGAAGGTATGATAAGATCTCCCTATCATGGGAGGACGGCTGGGAAGGTCTTGTGCTCGGTCTGGTTTCTACACCAGTATTCTGGGTCTCTAGGACCCAGCAGGTTCTTCCCTCCTTTATAAGGAGTTTCATTGCCCTCCCTCAGTGCAGGTGATATTTCCTTGTGGACTCATTATCCTTGCTCCAAGCAGAAGCTGAGATTGTGGAGGTTGCTGTGCTCTGCTGCAAGATAAGTGTTTTCTTTCCCCATTGTCTGTTTTCCTTGTGTTGTCTTTAGTTGTTAGTGGAGGGGTCTAGTGAACCTCCCCATCTGATCCTTAGATAAGGTAGTGCTAGGATCAGAGAGGGACGAGGTTCGTGGTCGGCGACAGTTGAGGAAACTGTATAGGGACGTCAGGGCAGACAGGGTCAGCCCCAGGAAGACTAGGGGTCACCCTCTCCCTCTTGTGCCCATAGCTTTAGGGACTCCTTATCCCCCCCCGTCGTTGTCCTACGCTGGGTGTCTCTCCCGCTCCCAGCGTGACATTATCACCTGCCAATACTGTAACTGAAGGACAGGGGAGGAACCGAATTTTCTTCCTTTCCTTATGGATCCTGTGTCTGCTTTGGCCCAGCAGCTGCAGTCTCTGTCTTTGGAGGTTGCGGACCTTCGGTCGGCTTTACAGGGCCCGCAACCGCAAAATGGTGTCTTGGGGAATCAAGCATTGGGTCAGGCCAGACCTGAACCTAAGGTTGCCCTCCCTGACAGGTTTTCAGGAGGTAGAGATAAGTTTACTGTATTCAAAGAGGCCTGTAAATTATATTTTAGGCTTAGGCCTTATTCCACTGGTGATGAGCAGCAGCGTGTAGGAATTATTATGTCGCTACTGCAGGGAGATCCCCAGTCCTGGGCTTTCTCTCTGCCACAGGACTCTACTTGTCTCCGCTCTGTGGATGAATTTTTTGACGCCCTGGGCCTCATATATGATGACCCTGACCGTGTCGCTTTGGCTGAATCCAGGTTACGCCATCTCCGCCAGGGGACTCGGTCGGCGGAATCATATTGTTCTGAGTTCCGCAGGTGGGCTACGGACACGAAGTGGAACGATCCGGCACTCCGGAGTCACTTTTGTCAGGGTCTTTCGGAGAGGCTGAAGGACGCTCTGGCGGTTTATGAGACCCCTCCGTCCCTGGAGGCGGCTATGTCGTTAGCTATTCGTATGGATAGACGCCTCCAGGAGCGGAGGGGGAGACCTCCTGTTACTGGGAGCCATTCTCGTGGTGATTCCTGGTTACCGGGAGGTCACGAGGAGAGTGAGTCGTTCCTCCCGAGTGCGGAGGAACCGATGCAGCTGGGAGGTGCGGCGGCCTCGAGGTTCTCCGCCGGTACCTCCCGGGGCAAGGGGAAGGGGGTCTGTTTTTTCTGTGGGAAAGGGGACCATTTTATTGGGGCCTGTCCCTACACCCCTACACGGACTGGGGGGCCTGGACCTTCTGTGACTATGGGGGGTGTGGAGGTGGTCGAGCGGGAGGTGTGTGTATCCTCCATTTGTACTTCCCGTTTCCTCCTAAGTGCGGAGATGGCGCTGGAGGGCACAACGGAGGGTATTTCTGTGTTTGTGGATAGTGGTGCGGGGGTCAGCATGGTGGATGCTCAGTTTGTAGACGCTCATGGGCTTAACTGCTGTTTATTGTCTCGCCCCATCCGTATCTATGCCATCGACTCAGCACCTCTTGCTCAAGGTAGTCTCACACATATCGTACATGACATTAAGTTGACGGTTGGATCCCAACATCAAGAGACGATATCTTGCTATGTTCTAGACGGTCTCCCCGCTCCCATTGTCCTGGGCTTGCCATGGTTGATTAAACATAATCCCGTAGTGGATTGGCAGTCCCGGGACATTGTGGAATGGAGTGATTTTTGTTCTGAGAATTGTTTGGTTACCTCGTTTTCGGTGGTGTCTGCGGTATCTCTGCCCCCGTTCCTATCGGAGTATGAGGATGTGTTCTCAGAGAAGGGGTGCCAAGACCTGCCCCCCCATCGGGCATACGATTGCCCAATCAACCTCGTTCCCGGAGTTAAACTGCCCAAAGCTAGGATGTTTGCTATATCGGGTCCGGAAAGACAGGCGATGAAGGATTTCATTTCCGAGAGTCTGCAGTCGGGTCACATCAGGCCCTCAACCTCGCCGGTTGCGGCTGGTTTCTTTTTTGTTAAGAAAAAAGATGGGGGCCTCCGTCCTTGCCTGGATTTCCGGGAGTTGAATCGGATTACTGTCCGTGATCCGTACCCCCTCCCTCTGATTCCTGATTTATTCAGTCAGGTAGTGGGTGCTAAATGGTTCTCCAAGTTGGATTTGAGGGGGGCCTACAACCTGATTAGGGTCAGAGAGGGGATGAATGGAAGACGGCATTTAATACCCCGGACGGCCATTTTGAAAGTCTCGTAATGCCGTTCGGGCTCACTAACGCCCCTGCGGTGTTCCAACACTTTGTCAATGACATATTCCATCATTTGGTGGGTAGATTTGTGGTTGTTTACTTAGATGATATCTTGATCTATTCCCCCGATTTGGAGACGCATCAGTCCCATGTCAAGCAGGTGTTACAGGTATTACGAGACAATAAGCTGTATGCTAAACTCGAGAAATGTGTCTTCGCCGTTCAGGAGGTACGGTTTTTGGGTACCTCCTGTCGCCATTGGGTTTTCGGATGGATCCGGAAAAAGTCCGGGCGGTGTTGGACTGGGAACAACCGGACAATCTACGGGCATTGCAACGTTTTTTGGGGTTTACCAACTTTTACCGTAAATTTATTCGGAACTATTCGGTGCTGGTGACGCCTCTTACGGACATGACTAGGAAGGGGACCGATTTTTCCGAGTGGTCGGAGTCTGCTCGCCAGGCTTTCTCCTCCCTAAAGCGTTGTTTTGTTTCCGCACCTATTCTCCGTCAGCCCGATCTTTCTCAGCCCTTCGTTGTGGAGGTGGATGCGTCTGAGGTGGGGGTGGGGGCTGTATTGTCGCAAGGCCCTTCGCCTGGGAAATGGGTGCCCTGCGCGTTCTTCTCCAAGAAGTTGTCGTCGGCCGAGAGGAATTATGATGTCGGTAATAGGGAGCTGTTGGCTATTAAATTGGCTTTTGAGGAATGGCGTCACTGGTTGGAAGGGGCTGTCCATCCCATCACGGTTATTACCGACCACAAGAACCTGTCTTACCTTGAGTCCGCCAAGCGTCTCAATCCCCGGCAGGCCCGGTGGTCCTTGTTTTTCACGAGATTTAATTTTACCGTCACTTACCGTCCAGGGGTTGAGAACGTGAAGGCTGATGCATTGTCGCGTAGTTTCCCGGGTGGTAGTGCTCATGAAAGTCCCGTTCCCATCTTACAGGAGGGGGTGGTTGTTTCTGCTCTTTGCCCTGATCTGGAGGGGGAGGTGTTGAAGGTCCAGGGGGGCGCCCCTGCCTCCTGTCCTTCTGGGAGACTGTTTGTGCCATCATCTTTGCGTCTCAGAGTGCTGTCAGAGCATCACGACTCCGTATTGGCAGGGCATCCCGGCAGTAGGGCCACCTTCGATCTTTTATCTCGTCGCTTTTGGTGGCCGGGGTTGAGGAAGGACGTAGCGGAATTCGTATCTGCCTGTAGTGTGTGTGCACGGGCTAAGGTTCCGCATACCCGTCCGGCTGGTTCTCTCTTGCCATTGTCTATTCCTGAGAGGCCATGGACACATGTGTCAATGGATTTTATCACCGATCTTCCGGCGTCTGCAGGCAAGACGGTAGTGCTGGTAGTGGTTGATAGGTTCAGTAAGATGGTTCGCTTTGTGGCACTGCCCGCGCTTCCTAATGCTCGGACACTGGCACAGGTGTTTGTAAGTGAGATCGTGAAGCTTCATGGAGTTCCCTCCGAGGTGGTTTCTGATCGTGGTACTCAGTTTGTCTCCAAGTTTTGGAAGGCTTTTTGTGCACGTTTAGGAATTGCCTTGTCCTTCTCTTCTGCTTTTCATCCTCAGTCTAATGGGCAGACCGAACGTATGAATCAGAATTTGGAGACTTATCTGAGGTGTTTTGTCTCTGACAATCAGGAGACTTGGGCGAGTTATTTGCCCTTGGCCGAGTTTGCCCTTAATAATCGTCTTCAGGAGTCCACTGGCAAGTCACCGTTCTTCGGTGCATATGGGTTTCATCCTCAGTTTGGTACTTTTAGTGGTACTAGTCCTTCCGGAGTTCCTGAGGAGGACCGATTTACCTCATCCCTCTCCTCGGTTTGGCGGAGGGTACAGAGTAGCTTGAAGCTCTTAGGCGACAGGTACAAACGTATGGCTGACAGGAAGCGTGCGCCAGGTCCGGACCTGTGTGTGAATGACTACGTGTGGTTGTCTACCAAGAATGTGAAGTTGAAGGTGCCCTCTTGGAAGTTGGGGCCCAGGTTTATTGGCCCTTATCAGATAACCGCCGTTATCAATCCCGTGGCGTTTCGTCTTGCGTTGCCTCCCGCTCTTAAGATCCACAATGTATTTCATAGGTTGCTCCTCAAACCGTATGTGCCGTCGTCTAACCCGTCTCCTTTGCCCCCGGAGCCCATCTGCGTAGCGGGGAATTTGGAATTTGAGATCTCAAAGGTGGTTGATTCTCGCAGGGTGCGCCGTTCTCTTCAGTATTTGGTGCACTGGAGGGGATACGGTCCGGAGGAACGGATGTGGGTGCCGGCGTCGGAAGTCTCCGCCGCTAGGCTGGTCCGCGCTTTTCACCGTTCCCATCCGGATAAGCCTGGTCCTGAGTGTCCGGGGGCCACTCGTGGACGGGGGGGTACTGTCACGGGTGGCACGGATGACAGGGTAGAGGCCACGCGCAGACGGTCCCAGCGTTTGGCCAATCAGCCATAAGGTTTGAGGACGGTCCGTCTTTCAGGGGCATTTACCTTCTGTGTAGATAAAGAGAAGGTATGATAAGATCTCCCTATCATGGGAGGACGGCTGGGAAGGTCTTGTGCTCGGTCTGGTTTCTACACCAGTATTCTGGGTCTCTAGGACCCAGCAGGTTCTTCCCTCCTTTATAAGGAGTTTCATTGCCCTCCCTCGGTGCAGGTGATATTTCCTTGTGGACTCATTATCCTTGCTCCAAGCAGAAGCTGAGATTGTGGAGGTTGCTGTGCTCTGCTGCAAGATAAGTGTTTTCTTTCCCCATTGTCTGTTTTCCTTGTGTTGTCTTTAGTTGTTAGTGGAGGGGTCTAGTGAACCTCCCCATCTGATCCTTAGATAAGGTAGTGCTAGGATCAGAGAGGGACGAGGTTCGTGGTCGGCGACAGTTGAGGAAACTGTATAGGGACGTCAGGGCAGACAGGGTCAGCCCCAGGAAGACTAGGGGTCACCCTCTCCCTCTTGTGCCCATAGCTTTAGGGACTCCTTATCCCCCCCCGTCGTTGTCCTACGCTGGGTGTCTCTCCCGCTCCCAGCGTGACAGGGGCCTGTATACAGTGATGGGGGCTGTATACCACTTATGGGGGTTGTATACCACTGATGGGGGGCTGTATACCACTGATGGGGCTGTAGCCAGTAATGGGGGGTTATATACCACTGATAGGGGGCTATAACCACTGATGGGGGGCTGTATACCACTGATGGGGGGCTGTATACGAGTGATGGGGGCTATATACCACTGATGGGGGGCTGTAAACAGTGATGGGGGGCTGTAACCACTGATGGGGGGGCTGTATACCATTGATGGGGGGCTCTATACCACTGATGAGGGGCCTGTATACAGTCTTGGAGGGTTGTATACCACTGATGGGAGGCCTGTATACCACTGATGGGGGCCTGTATACCAGTGTACCACTGATGAGGGGGCTATATACCAGTGATGGAGGGCTGTATACTAGCGATAGGGGCACTATAAACCAGTGATGGAGGTCCTATATACCAGTGATGAGTGTGCTATATACCAGTGATGGGGACTATATACCAGTGATGAGGCCGCTATATACCATGATGGGGGCTATATACCAGTAATGGGGGGTCATTTACCATGATGAGAGTCTGCTGCATTTCTCACCCTAGGCTTATACTCGAGTCAATACATTTGCCTAGTTTTGGAGGGTAAAATTAGGGGCCTCGGCTTATACTTGGGTCGGCTTATGTTCGAGTATATACGGTACTGAAATAAATGATCTTTTTGATGATAGTCTAATTTATTGAGATGCACTCGTAGCTCTATCTGCCTGATCCTCATGATCTTGATATCCTGCTTTTGTTCCTGTACACATAGCCTTTGGAAAATAAATCTACTATGCAATTTATCTTTTCCTTTTTCGTCATTACTCATAAAATCACTCTACAGACTTTTATGATATTGCTATGATGAGAGAGTAAATTCACGTATGTGTTACAGCCATGCCGCACTCTTTTCTTTATCATTATCATTAGTATCTTGCCCATGCTTCTACTATCCCTTTCTGCACACACAACCACTGCAATAAAAATCCACTGCTACTGCTATTGTCTGCTATCTGTGCTCAATATGAGCATGAAAGTCCTTGCACATATAGTTCTTACAGAATTCAGAACTGTGGACCTGCCCTTAGAACTAAAGTGTACAGCAAAATAATGATGTTGTTGGGCTGGTTCTCTCATAGAAAAAAATATAAAAGGAAAGACCAAATATCTTACCTAACATTAAAGATCAAGCTTTTATTTTACATCCTGGAAAAATAAGGGCTCAAAAAAGAATATGTTCATAACATTGGAGTTTGGTTTCCAGTTAAAATATTAGATCTTGAGGAAATCAAAACTGTACAGTCCAAAATAATTAATTTTCATTAATAAAAATAATTGTTTGCAGAGACAACATCTGTACAGTCCTCCAATATACAGTTGGGTTCAAAATAATAGCATGAAAAAAACATGAGTTAAGCCCAAATTCATTATAATAGCTTTTTATTTCCATGCATTAGAAACAATGGACACTGTTTTCTAAATCAAAATGTGAAAAGAATGTATATATGTGTATAATGTTTAATTGCAGAAAATACAAAAAAATGAACATTAGGCTGTTCAAAAAATAGCAGTGTCTGCATTTGTCTTTACAAACTCAAAATATGTACTTTACTTTAGGATTTAGCATTCCTGTGAATCATTATCCTAATATTTAGCTGTATAACCACAGTATTTTATAACGTCTTCACATGTATGTGGTATAGAGTTAACCAATCCTGTCAATTGTTATTCCAGCCGAAAATGCTTTGACTACATCTTACAATTTGCATTTATTGACTTCACCTCAGAAACGGTATTGTTGATGTCACCCCACAAGTGTTCTATCTGATTAAGGTCCAGGGATTGGGCAGGCCACTCCATAACCTCAATTTGTTGGACTGGAACCAACATTTTGCTCACTTACTGATGTGTTTAGGGTCATTATCTTGTTGAAACACCCATTTCAAGGGTATTTTCTCTTCGGCGTAAGGCAACATGAGCTCTTCACATATTTGGATATATGAAAACTGGTCTATTGATCCCTGGTATTGATAAATAGGCCCGGCAACCTAGTAAGGGAAACATGTCCATATCAAGAATGTCAACACTATCTTCAGAGTGTACTGTTCTTGAGTTCAGAGTTCGAGGGTCATCTGACGAACTGTCTGTGGCCTTTTGACCCAAAAAGAACAATTTTACTTTCATCAGTCAACAAAATGTTTGTCCATTTCTCTTAGGCCAGTTGATGTGTTCTTTGGCAAATTGTATCCACTTTAGTACTGTCTTCTTTTTAACATTTGGACTTTGCGGGGACTTCTTGGTAATTAATATTTTAGCTTCACACAGGCATCTTATAGCTGTCACAGTACTCACAGGTTTTCAAGACTGTCTTTGATCATCCTGGAGCTGATCATTGGTTGAACATTGCCATTCTGCCCATTTTTTAATCCATTCAAATGGTAGTCTTCTGTTTTCTTCCACATTTCCTTGGTTATGCTATCCATCTCTAAAGCATTGTAGATCATTTTAGCTGAACAACCTATCATTATCCACACTTCTTCATACGTTTTACCCTCTACAACAATCGATACCATACTTCTCAGGCATTTCCCGTGGGAAAAATACATGTACAATATGTGCTGGCTTCACCCTTAAATAAGGGCCACCTGATTCACACCTGTTTCTTTTCACAGAATGATTGACCTCACTAATTGAACTCCTCACTGCTATCATTTTGAACAGACACACTTTCAATTAATTATTCAAGATGCGCAGTGTGCGGAGTCTGTTGGTTTTCTAAGAATCAACTGCAACAACTGGTAAATTGTTTGACATGCTGGTAATATAATTTATACCAACAACAGTGAATAATCTGGGTAGTCATATTGGATTGCTATTATTTTGAACACTACTATAACTAATTTCCATTAATAAAAATCATTGTCTACAGTGACTCCCCTGGCATAAGAGACGTTTTGAAACGCGTGTCAGGGCTAAAGCAATGTTGAAGGAATATCACATTACATCTGGTGTATGTTAGTTTCCTTTATAATCATGATTTTGTAGTGCCTATGGTGAATTTTGTCACACAAGTTCGATTATATAAAATATGCTATAATATCTCTAACTGTATATGTGGCAATACAATTCTCCCTAAGTAGTTGTACATATTAACCCACCTGTCAAACATTAATAGGTTACCTTACCTTGTCCCACCCTACGTTTGATGGAGTTTTAAGTCTCTATAATGGCATGTTGTTTTTCAGAAATGTATATGGGCACATTATGTGATAGGACTATTTAACTACAATAAATTACTGTGTATAAAAATGTAATACCTCATCTTCCTTTTTGCCTTTAAGGCACTTAAGTATTTACTTTTTTGTGATATGTTTAAGTGTATATGGTAATTTATTAAATAAAAATTTGTATTTTTAAAACATTCTACAATATTAGTTGTCACTTTTCTCTAGTAATAGGAAATTTTTTTTATTTTATTGTCGACATCTAGTCTGTTTTTTTCACTGGTGTGTTTACAGTACGTCTTTATCAAACATTTTTTAACACAAAACAGGAACTAATAACGTTTATTTATCTCATTATAAAGATAAAAATCTCTGTAAAATGTGCATTAAAACAGTGACTCTGCATTTTAGAAACTACAAAGTTTTAAAATGCTGATAACAGTAATTAGCTTAAAAGTAGCAGAAAGTATGAGTCAAATTGTATTAACTTGCCACCTGCCTAGCCTGACTGACAATACAATGTTATACTGAGCAGTGTGAGATCTCAGCAGCAGGAGAGAACAAGACATTGAGAAGTTGTCAGCTAGGGTAGGTGAGCCATACTGAGAATAAGGGCAAAGACACACTTATGCGAGCTGCATGACAGTATCTCACATGCATACTGCATGAGTCACCTGGCCCAGTCCCTGCCTCTCTGAATGGGAGTGCATCAGCTAATTGTGTTACTATGCAGCTCCACGCTCCCGTCCAGAGAGCCAACGACTGGATTGGGTAAGTCATGCGAGATGCGTGTGAGATACTCGCAAGCAGCTTGCATAAGCGTGTCTCTGTCCTAAGGGCTCGCCCCACTTGTACGGTATATAAACAATTCTAATCTCATGGGTGTCATGCATATGTATTTCAGATTGTAATGCGAGGACTAGGAGAGTGTGCGGTTTTCCTCGCCTAGCATCCATATGACATCCACATGCAATGCATTATTTTCTCATCAGCCATTATTCTACAATCATGTACAGGACCATTTACTGTGTTATATACGAAAGAATGGTAATGTATTCCATAAAAATGGATCGCATATGGATGGTCCTTGTGTCATCCGTTTTTTTCCTTGTACCCATAGACTTGCATTACTGAGTTCATCTGATATACATGACCATACACAGCATGCTGCAATTTTTTTCTTCATGCCAAATACCGCTGAGGAAAAAATAGCAGATCAACCTCATTGAATAATCATTAGTGTGTGTGCAAGCCAGTTTTTTATTGCATTGTTCTCTATATATTTATACATAAATGGGAGCGAGACTTAAATATTTAAATATGATTATACAGCCCTTTTGACATTGGTTTAAAAAAAAAATATATATATATACAGAGGTAATCAAAATTAGAGAACAAACACACATTTTTCGTAAGGTCAAGGTCATTGTGTTGTCCTATGTGAAAATATCCTAAGATGAGTAAAGTAGCAGTATTTTAAGACTTTTTCATAAATTTAATATTTCTAAAGCACAGAATAAAAATGTAAATGAGATAAATAAAAAAGAACACTGATCAAAATTAGAGAACACTTTCAGAAATCCACAAATTATTGGTGTTATTCTGATACCTGGTGTTCTGATAAACCCTTTTAACTGGCAGCCTAACTTTCCAGTTTGAACTCACTTTGCAAAAATGGTGTGTCATTCCAAAGTGACTGAAACCCTCCGGCAGCAGGTTGTCCTAATGAAGGCCAAAGGGATCATCCTGGTAGTTCGAAGTCTGTGATTTCTAGAATATTGCATCTTTACAACATCACAAACTCTTTCAGGTCCCCCAAGAAGGCTGGTCACCCTCGAAAGGCAAATGCATGAGAGGACAGGATAATATGGAGAATGTCCATGTGTAATCGTTTGAACACTGCAGCTGGAATAGCTTGCCAGTTCAGCACTTAACAGGGTAAGGATCTGTCTCGTCATACAGTATTGCAATGTTTAAGAGCATTTGGACTAAAAGCCCACTCTGCAGTAACCAAAACTCTCATTATCAGAAAGAATCAAATGGCTAGATTCATCATTGGTGAGGAGCATGTTGTGTGGACAGAGGAGAAGTGGTCCACAGTTCATTTTAGTGATTTAGTGACTTTCGGTCTTTGATCCGGTCAAAGAGGAAAAAGTCACCCGGCTTCTTGCATCTTCTTGCCCTACTACCTGCACCAGTGACCCAATTCCCTCACATCACCTTCCATCCCATTCTCCAGCTGTCACATCTCACCTAACTAAAATATTTAATCTTTCCCTCTCATCTGGTGTTTTCCCCTCCTCCTTCAAACATGCCAGAATACATCCATTATTAAAAAAAAATCCCTCAACCAGAACTCTGCTGCTAACTACAGACCTGTCTCTAATCTCCCTTTTATCTCTAAACTCCTGGAACGCTTGGTCCACTCTTGTATGATCCGCTATCTCTCCGACAATTCTCTTCTTGACCCTCTACCATCCGGCTTCCGCTCCTTACATTCTATTGAAACTGCCCTCACTAAAGTCTTTAATGATCTACTAACAGTTAAATCTAATAGTCACTACTCCCTGTTGATCCTCCTGGGTCTCTCCGCTGCATTCGATATTGTGGATCACCAGCTCCATCTCTTTATGCTCTGCTCTATTGGGGTTAAGGACACCGCTCTCTCCTGGTTCTCCTCCTATCTCTCTGACTGCTCCTCCTCTGTATCTTTCACCGGCTCCTCTTCCTCTCCTCTTCCCCTCATGGTTGGGTTTCATCAGGGTTCAGTCCTAGGTCCCCTTTTCTTCTCTCTATACACTGCCCCCATTGGACAAACCATCAGTAGATTTGGTTTTCAGTACAATCTCTATGCTGATGACACCCAGTTATACACCTCTTCTCCTGACATCACCTCCACATTACTACAAAATACCAGTGATTGTCTGTCTGCTGTCTCTAACATCATGTCTTCTCTCTACCTTATATTGAATCTGTCAGAGACTGAACTTCTCGTGTTTCCTCCCTCTCCTAATCTTCTGAAACCTAATATTTGCCATTTCTGTATGTGGTTCTATTGTTACTCCTCAACAGCACGCCCGCTGTCTTGGGGTTATATTTGACTCGGATCTCTCCTTCTCTCCCCAAATCCGGTCTCTCGCTCGCTCATGTCACCTACACCTCAAAAACATCTCTAGAATTCAACCTTTTCTTACTGATGACTCTGCAAAAACTCTAACTGTTGCCCTTATTCATTCTCGCCTGGATTACTGCAATTCTCTACTAATCAATCTCCCTTTAACTAAACTCTCTCCTCTCCAATCCATCCTCAATGCAGTAGCCAGGATCATATTCCACTTCAACCGTTTCAACCGATGCTTTTATTCTAGGGCAGTCATTACACTGGTTGCCAATCCGCTATAGAGTACAATATAAAATTATCACTCTCACCCACAAAGCCCTCCACAGTTCTGCTCCACCCTACATCTCCTCCCTTATCTCTGTCTATCGCCCTACATGTGCCCACATTGGCACACAAAACCTGATGAACCCTGATCAGGGAAAAAACTGCAGTGTGAAACCAGCCTTAGGGTATGTGCACATGCGGAGTATTTTGCTGCAGAAATTTCTGCACCAAATCCACATCTCTTGGCAGAAAAATAATGCTTTTTTTTTACGTTTTTCCAGTGCGTCTTGATGAGTTTTTTCCATGAATTTGTGGGTGCAAAAATGCAGCAAAAATGCTGCAAGATTGACTTACTGTATATTTATTTCTGCACCAAATATGCAAGGGAAAAATAAGAAACGTGCATAAAACTCCAAGATTTTCATTGACTTTGCTGGCATAAGGATCTGATTTGAGTTTTGTGACAAAACTGGACTCAAAAATGAATCAAAACACATAGTAAAACTGCACTGTGAGCACAGGACCTTAGATTTAGTCTATGTGCAGATTCAGAATTTTTGGTGCAGAATTTTTCTGTAGCAAAAGCGCTGCTAAACTGCCCCCTGTGACTGAAAAATGCACCACAAAATGCATGCTTTTTTATGCGTTTTTGGTGCATTCTTGGTGCAGTTTGTAGTCATGAGTTTTTTCACTATAGTCAATCGATCGGAGTGCTGAAAAACGCTGATAAAATGCCCTACAATTCACATGCTCATTATTTTGTCTTGACCACAAACTGCACATAAACTGCAAGGAAAAGATAAGCATCATTGGCACAACACTTCAGAATTCTCAACGACTTTGCTGGAGGAAGTATAAAAATACAGTTTTGTGACAAAAGTTGACAAAAAAATATAGCAAAAACACTGCAAAAATGCAGCGAAAAATGCAGTGTTGGCACCGGGCCTTAGAGGCTGAAAATCTGTGCAGACCTCCAGCAGAAATTATGGTATGATTTTCTTGTAATTTCATTGTGTTTACAATTTAATTTTTTGTGCTTAGTACATTCAGGTAAAAACATTTTTAAAATCACATATCTTTT
>JARQOC010000001.1:227016864-227047774 GCA_033576535.1 Allobates femoralis | reverse complement strand
AAAAAACTATTGACATGCTCATTCTTTAAAACCTTCAGCAAAACCTGTGGTGTTTCCACTTTCTGCAGAGGACAAAAACCAATGTGTGTGGACCGCTTAACCCATGAAACACATAGCTTTTGCTCTCTGGTTCTGTTTGTCCAAGGCTGTCAGGTTCTGTCCGGTGCTTCCTGCAAAACACCGGAAAGAACCTGACAGCCAGAAACCGCGGCCATAGGCTCACTTCACACCACAGTTTTGTGCATCAGGTTCTGTCTGATTTAAACCGGACATAACCTGATCCGGTTTTGCCTCCCATGTATACCTATGGTGCTGGATTGGTCCTGTTTGGCCATCAGGTTTTGTGTATTCTGTGTCTGCTCTGTTCTGTTTTGTCAGGTTTTTCCCCGTCCCCAAAATCGGAGCCTGCAGCATTTTTTGTCTCAGGTGTAAAAATCAGACAAAACCAGACAGAACTGGATGCAGCGCAATCCGGCTTCCATATAATGGGAATCTATAGTGCCGGATCCGGTAAAAAACCTGATTCATTTCCCTGATCCGGTTTTTAGCAGTGAGCATACTCAGAATGCTCCTTCAGGACCATGGACAGCAGCTCCACCCATTACAGCCTATGGAGAAGTAATACACAATGCTTTTCAATGGAGAAATGAAAGAAACAAATCCTGCAAAAAAACAGGATCATGGTGCTTATTTGCCATCTGGTTCAACCTATCAGGTTCTGTCCGGTCCTATCAGGGTGATCCTGCAAAAAACAGGATCCACCATGATAGACAAAAACCGTGGTGTGAACATAGCCTTATACTTTTTCTCTTATTGTTTCACTCCTGGTTTTGGCTTACACATACTGAGGTAAAAAACTCACCAAATACTCAATGTGTGAACAATGCTTTACTCATGATAATAGGTACAATAAACTATACTGAGTATCTTTTCTGTGAAGATGGTAGGAAAAACACGTACGTCTAAATGGGGCTATACTGTGAACAGAAGCCCATACAAGGGTCAGCCATATGGATGGTAGATGTCCAGATTATGGTCTTCAATGTAGCTCAGGTATTAGGCTATGTGCCAACACAACTTTTTAGGTGCAGCAATTTTCTGCTGGAAAAAACGGCATACAGGAATAGGGAAAGGGGGATACCGGACCGCTCACTGTGACTTCTTGAGGCTGTTGGTGCCAAGGATTAATGACTGGTTTCCATCTTGAAGCAGTATACAATAAAGGAAACCAGCACCAGATTGGTTACTGTTAAAAGTTTCCAGTACTTTATTGGAACATTCTCAACATAAGAACATCAAATGGGGTACACAACACCCCCTCCACGCTTTTAACAGCAACCAATCTGGCGCCGGATTCCCTTTATTGTATGCTGCTAAACTGCACCCTGCACCAGAAAGACGCTCCACATATGCAGATTTTGGTGCAGATTTTGGTCTTGCACGTTTTCACTCTTCTCAATGGCAGGAAAGGCAGGAATACGCTGCTCATATGCCAAAAGAATTGACATGCTCATTTTTTTCTCTAGATCCAAAATGCTGCAAATCTTTAGGGAAAAAAAAAGCATCATTGGCATAGCACTTCAGAATTCTCATAGACTTTGCTGGGGGGAGGACAGACATGTGTTTTTGTGACAAAGGGGCCAAAAAGCAGCAAAAATGCCTAACAAATTGCACATAGCCTTATTTGTGAAGCATATCCATGTATTTTCTACAGTTTTATTTAAAGGGATCCTGTCACCCCCAAAACACCTTTAAAGCTATTAAAACCTGTCCCTACAGCATATTAACACTTTCCCTACACTCTTTTTAGCTCCTAAATGCAGTAAATGATATTGCATAAAAACGTTTTATAAGTACCTGATTAGTGATGATAATGAGTGACTATGCTATTCATAGTCACTCATCAAGACTGCCCCTCTGCTTCATAGCACGCCTGAATAGGCGTGATCTACATCCAGGATTCAAAATCGCGCGTCCCTTCTGTGCCCTGTGTCGTAGGAGGCTGCAGTGTGGCTTGTGACGCGATCCGCGTCATTCCCGGCGCCCTGTGACGTATTTACAGCGGCGCCGCGCTGTGAGCTTCAAAATGTGCACTGCGCATGCCCAATGCGCATGCGCAGTGCGCATTTTGAAGCTCACAGCGCGGCGCCGCTGTAAATACGTCACAGGGCGCCGGGAATGACGCGGATCGCGTCACAAGCCACACTGCAGCCTCCTACGACACAGGGCACAGAAGGGACGCGCGATTTTGAATCCTGGATGTAGATCACGCCTATTCAGGCGTGCTATGAAGCAGAGGGGCAGTCTTGATGAGTGACTATGAATAGCATAGTCACTCATTATCATCACTAATCAGGTACTTATAAAACGTTTTTATGCAATATCATTTACTGCATTTAGGAGCTAAAAAGAGTGTAGGGAAAGTGTTAATATGCTGTAGGGACAGGTTTTAATAGCTTTAAAGGTGTTTTGGGGGTGACAGGATCCCTTTAATTAATTTGGAAACAACATATATAAAAACGATCTTTATTGATTACACTTAGAATTCTTCATACTATTTTTGGCATTACATAGCTAAAAGAGGGCATCAATTAAATATATAATGAGCCGAAGCTATTATGTACATAAAAAGTCAAATAAATATTTCATCACAACATACAATATTAAACAGCATCCAGTAGGATATCAGATTAAATGTCTCAGTTAAGGAAAACATGATAATTACAGATAATGCACTTATTATAAATTCTGATGCGTTTAGAGAAAATGAAAATGTGTGTTGCTGAAGAAACAGCAATGTTTGCTAAAGTGTTCCTTAAGGATATCTGGTGATTATGTCCTAAGTTCTTAGTGGGAGCTTGAGGCTGGACAGACAACTAGGTGGCGCTGCTGTGCAGTGGATGGAACGGTGCTGGAGGGATATGTATGGCAGAAAAGGAAAATAGACTGCTTAAGAAGAAATGTGTAATCAGCACATTCTCCCTGCTTCATCTCTACAGCACGGTAACACATCAATACTATTTGCAGAATTTTACATTGTAATTTTTGAATTATAGTTCAGATGTTATGCGAAATATTGCTGTAGGAGATTTGGCATAATGATTTGCACATTTGCACATTTTACTATAAATAAAAATCCATTTTCAGACTGTCTTATTTTTGCTCACTCTTATTATTCATTCTGATTTACTGCTTCAACGTGGCCTTTCTGCATTTGTTATAGTCGTGTACCATTATACGTTCTGGACAGACTGCAAGAAGGAAATTCTTTTCTCTCATCATCTCAGGGCCTCAGTAGAGTCATGGCTGAATATCCTAGGGCATAATTTACCAAGTAGTGCTATGTGAGCCCAGTAATTGCTGGCATTTATAGATGGCTCAGTAATTACAGCATGACTTTGGGATTTTTATTTTAAGCCTAAGCATTGTTGCAGGAGTATAGTCATTGGAGGTTAATTATGAAAATGCAATGGAAAAGTAAGGTTTACCCATAGCAATGAATTAGATAACAGCTGCTATTTACTAGAGAAAAAATGCCTTGATTAATGGCTTTAAGGAATAACTGCTTTTTTTTACACTTAGGCTGTCTTCACATTTGGTTTGCTATTTCCGGTTTTCTCTTCCACTTTACGAGTAGAAAACTGAAAATTATTATTATGGTGTAATTTATTCCATGGCGCTTTACATGTGAAAAGGGGGCATTCGTAGAGAAGAATAATATTCATGAACAGTACAAGGCACACACAGGTGCAGGAGGAGAGAGGGCCCTGCCCATGAGGGCTCACAATCTATAATAGATTATTGTATTCATCACACTACTAAAGCCTGACTGACCCCTTGATTTATAATGTATTCTCATTGGTTTCATTTTGGTGTCCATATGTTTAGTTCTTTTTACCAGAAATAATACTGCTTTATTGTGATATTATTTTCTGGTAAATGGGACAATATGTATGACAGAAGCCGAAATGTTGTTCACAGGGGTTTCTTCTATCAGACACCTTGTCTTATGTGTTATTAGGCACATTTATTTGATGCTAAGGTCCATTTTTTTGTTGTCCTATAAGACAGGGCACTTATAGGGTGGTCAGAGCCTTCCAAATGCAACAGATTTCTTGTGTGAAATGTTCATGCACGAAAAAAATATTAAAAAACAGAGCTATCTCCCAGGAACACTAATACAGTGGAACCTTGATTCGTGAGCATAATTTGTTCCGCTTGTAAATCAAATCACTTGTATATCAAAGCAATGTTTCCCATAAGAAATAATTAAAACATAGAAGTTCCACAAACCCAAAAATATTTACTGTATTCAAATATACAGTTGTGGCCAAAAGTATTAACACCCCTGCAATTCTGTAGATAATACTCAGTTTCTTCCTGAAAATGATTGCAATCACAAATTATTTGGTATTATTATCTTCATTTAATTTGTCTTCAATGAAAAAACACAAAGAGAATGAAGCAAAAAGCAAAACATTGATCATTTCACACAAAACTCCAAAAATGGGCCAGAGAAAAGTATTGGCATCCCTCAGACTAATACTTGTTTGTACAATCTTTAGCTAAAATAACTGCGATCAACCACTTCCGGTAACCATCAATGAGTTTCTTACAATGCCCTGTTGGAATTTTAGACCATTCTTCTTTGGCAAACTGCTCCAGGTCCCTGATATTTGAAGGGTGCCTTCTCCAAACTGCCATTTTTAGATGTCTCCACAGATGTTCTATGGGATTCAGGTCTGGATCATTGCTGCCACCTTAGAAGTCTCCAGGCTTTCTCTTAAACCATTTTCTAGTGCTTTTTAAAGTGTGTTTTGGGTCATTGTCCTGCTGGAAGACCCATGACCTCTGAGGGAGACCCAGCTTTCTCACACTGGGCCCTACATTATGCTGCAAAATTTGTTGGTAGTCTTAGACTTCATAATCGCCATGCACACAGTCAAGCAGTCCAGTGCCAGAGGCAGCAAAGCAGCCCCAAAACATCAGGGAACCACCGCCATGTTTGACTGTAGGCACCGTGTTCTTTTCTTTGAATGCCTCTTTTTTCTCCTATAAACTCTATGTTAATGCCTTTGCCCAAAAACCTCAACTTTTTTCTCATCTGACCAGAGAACATTCTTCCAAAGCGTTTAGGCTTTCTCAGGTAAGTTTTGGCAAACTACAGCCTGGCTTTTTTATGTCTTGGGTAAGAAGTGGGGTCTTCCTGGGTCCTAAGTCCCTTTTCATTCAGACGCCGACAGATAGTACGGGTTCGACACTGTTGTACCCTCAGACTGCAGGGCAGCTTGAACTTGTTTGGATGTTAGTCGAGGTTCTTTATCCACCATCCGCACAATCTTGCGTTGACATCTCTCATCAATTATCTTTTTCGTCCACATCTAGCGAGGTTAGCCACAGTGCCATGGGCTTTAAACTTCTTGATGACACTGCACACTGTAGACACAGGAACATTCAGGTCTTTGGAGATGGACTTGTAGCCTTGAGATTGCTCATGCTTCCTCACAATTTGGTTTCTCAAGTCCTCAGACATCTTTGGTCTTCTTTCTTTTCTCCATGCTCAATGTGGTACACAGAAGGACACAGGACAGAGGTTGAGTCAACTTTAATCCATGTCAACTGGCTGCAAGTGTGATTTAGTTATTGCCAACACCTGTTAGGTGCCACAGGTAAGTTACAGGTGCTGTTAATTACACAAATTAGAGAAGCATCACATGATTTTTCTAACAGTGTCAATACTTTTGTCCACCCCCATTTTTATGTTTGGTGTGGAATTATATCCAATTTGGCTTTAGGACATAGTATTATCTGACAGAATTGCAGGGGTGTCAATACTTTTGGCCACAACTGTATGTACTTACAGGACTGTAAAATAACTTACATCCCCATGCAGCCCCCAATATCTGCATGCAGTGTCCAATATTCGCATTATCCTCTTGCAGCCCCTAATATTCCCTTGCAGCCCCCATCATCCTCATGCAGCCCCAAATATTCCTGTCATCCCCTTGCAGCCCCCAATATCCCCTTGCAGCCCCCATCATCCTCATGCAGCCTCAAATATTCCCGTTATCCTCTTGCAGCCCCCATTATCCCCATGCAGCCCCCAATGTACCCTTGCAGCCCCCATCATCCCCATGTAGCCCCCATCACTCCTTTGCAGCTCCCAATATCTGCTTGCAGCCCCTATCATTCCCCTGCAGCCCCCATCATACCCATTAAAATACACACATACTCTCACCGATCCGCCACTGCACCACTGTATTCCGAACCGCTGGGCATCTCACTGAGCTATCTCAGCTGTCCTACATGTAGAAGAAGTCACCGGCCAATCAGATGCCTGATTGGCCAGTGGCTCCCGTACTTGTACAACAGCTGAGAGAGCTTAGAGCGGTTGGTAGACAACAGTGCTCTGCGTACTCTCTTCTGCTGGTGGCTTCCCATACTTGTACAGCAGCTGAGACAGTTCACAATGGCGGGTGGACAGTAGCGGGGGGATTCAGACAGCAGCGCTCTGAGCTCCCTCTACTGCCGTACAAGTACGGGAAGCTGCTGGTAGCAGAGAGAGCTCAGAGTGGCGCCAGAATACTGTAAAGACAGTGGTGGACAATGGCAGTGGGCGGCCAGTAAATACTCTACTAGCATCACATATGCACAGTATACGCTGTGGCGGCTGGCCAGATGCTCATAATCCAAATCATTGCTCGTTAAGCAAGTTAGCTGAACCAAGAAAAAAGTTACCTTATCTTTTTTCCAAAAAACTTGTTTAAAAGAAAAACCAATGGCCAATTTAATCCTGCAATGCAGAAGCTGGGTGCAAGGAACCTCCCCAAGTAGCAAGCTGGGCAGCGCTGGTGAATCATGCAGATGGACCAACTGCTCACAACCTTTAAATAGAGGGGAGAAGCTGCTTAGATAATGCACTCTATTGAAGCTGCATAGGGAGTCTGTCATATGCATATGTGAGATACACGCATACTGTCTGAAAAGCAGACTATTAGTAGAGCCAGTTGCGGCGGGCCAGTTAACACTGCATGATTACATGCACTGTATCTAAACAGTAGCCTTTTAGTTATGCTGATTATGGTGGACAAGTTAAACACTACATGAGGGTGTACCCCACATGACAGACTCACCAATTTACCAACCAAACTCAAAGAGCTCCAATATATCCTGCAAAAATGATAAATGCAGTGTTAAATGGCCTGCTGCAACAGCTGCTCCCCTCTATTGAAAGGTTGTGAACAGTTGGTCCACTTGCGCTGCCCCAGCTTCCTACTTGCAGAAGTTCCTTGCACCCAGCTTCTGCATTGTAGGATTAAATTGGCCATTGGTTTTTCTTTTAAACAAGTTTTTTGGAAAAAAGATAAGGTAACGTTTCTCTTGGTTCAGCTAACTTGCTTAACGAGCAATGATTTGGATTATGTTTGTCCTTATACAATTTAGAAAAACTACCAGGGCCTATACATCTGACCAACATGCAAGGGGGAAGGTAGGTCCAAATTTTGCTATGGGTCCATCGAACACTAGTTATACCACTATTTTGAGTGTGGAAAGCAATAAGCATCCACCTTTGGACAAGTGTGAGTCTGATGACTGACTTCTGTAACAGGCCTACCTTCAGTTTAACTTAGCAACATTTCACCGCAACAGCTGCTCCCCTCTATTAAAAGGTGGTGAGCAGTTGGTCCATCTGCACGATTTACCAGCGCTGGTATTTCTTTCTTTATGCAAGTTACAATTTTTCAGAAATGGTAGCTTGTCTTTCAAAATGTTCGCAAATAAAGTTACTCGCAAATCAAGGTACCACTGTATACCACTTCTTATACAAAGCTTTCTATGGTGCATATGGTTGCGCTCACTTTTTGATGGGGGAACTGTTGCTAAGTTCAACTGACGGTAGGCCTGTTACAAATCTCAGTCAACAGACTCACACTTGTCCAAGAGTGGATGCTTATTGCTTTTCCCACTCCAAATAGTGGTACGTTCAGTGGTGCAACTAGAGTCCGATGGTCCCGGTGCAAAATTTGACTTGCCTTCCCCTTTGCATGTTGGTCAGATGTATAGGCCCTGGTAGCTATCTATATAAAGACACATATATTACCCCTTCCCCTTTAATTATGTAGTAATGTCTCCCATTCCTGTACTTATGTCTTTCATCCTGGGCCCATTCCTGGTAAATATGTATGCATTCTGGGCCCCATCAGGTATATATGTCTCCATCATAGTAAATATGTCCTTATCATCAGCTCATCCTGGTATATATTTCTTCATCCTTGCCCATCCTGATATATATGTCCCCTATCCTGAAATATGTGTGACTATGCTGATATATAAGCCTCTATCATGATATATATGTTACTTTTTCTGAGCCCATCCTGGCATATATAGCCACATCCTGGTATATGTGACTCTAATCCTGGCCACATCCTGATATCTATATCTTCATCCTGATAAATATATCCTCATCCTGAGCCAATTATCTTCATCCTGGGCTCATTCTGGTATATATGTCCTCCATCCTCATATACATGTCCCAATCCTGGTATATCTATCTATATCTACATATCTATATATATATATATATTTATATATATATAACTATCCTGGTATATGTGTCCCCATGTCCCCAATTCTGGTACACAACAACATCAGTTACAGGCCTCTGTTTAGCTGGCAGCGTGTATTGCAGTGCAGGGACCAGACAAGTGCATTTCAGCTGGATATGTCCTCAGACGCAAATCCAGCTTAAGAAGGTGCTGGGCTCGATAGACCTCCTTACCCAAGGGGCCAGTACATCCTCAAAGCTGTACCCATTGGTTCTCAAAATCTAAGGTCCTTATTAGTGATGAGCGAGCATGCTCGGCGCTACTCGTTATTCGCACGAGTATCCCAGTACTCGGCATGCTCGGCGAGCACCGAGTACCGCCGAGATGCTTGGACTCGTCACTAATAAATATCGATCTGACACAATTACACAGCTCCCTTCAGTGCACACAGTGATCTGCACCTCACAGAGAGCAGATTTACTATTAGGGTCCCTCTGGGGGCCACAGCAAGGTGTTATATGCTGTGACGATTTGAAAAAGCTTCCCCCTCCCGCCCTTTGACAGAAACACTTGTTTTATAGCTGGAAGTCTTGTGGCGGAGCCTGTCACTCATTGACTTACATTGGGCTCGGTGCTCTGGCCGAGTACACGAGTATCTTGAGGTGCTCGGCCAGAGCATCGAGCACCCGAGCGTTTTAGTACTCGCTCATCTCTAGTCCTTATCAGTATGTCTTTGGAATGTGTGAAGAAACCAGAGGAGACCTACACACACGAGGAGAACATACAAACTCCTTACAGATGTTGTCCTTGGTGTGATTTGACCCCAGGACCCCATCACTACAAGACCGCAATGCTAATCATTGTTACCATTGTAAAATTGTGCTAAATGATTGTTACCATATAAGTATCCACTGTGACAGACACTGAGAGTGTAAATTACAAGTGCATCTCAATAAATTAGAATATTATCAAAAAGATCATTTATTTCAATTATTAACTACATAAAGTAAAACGCATATATTATATAGAGTCATTACAAAAGAGTGATCTATTTCAAGTGTTTATTTATTTTAACGTTGATGATTATGGCTTACAGCTAATGAAAACCGAAAATTAATTATCTCAGAAAATTTGAATACTATGTAAGACCAACTAAAATAATGATATTTAAGTCAAAAATGTTGTCCGACTGAAAAGCATTTTCTATTATTATTATTACTATTATTATTATTATTATTTATTTATATAGCGCCATTAGGTTCCATGGCGCTTTACATGAGGATGAGGGAGACAAGAACAAGTACACTAAATCTAGGCGATCAGGAAGTACAGGTACAGGAGGGGCAGGGACCCTGTCTATAAATGCACTCAATCCTTGGTGGGGGCTCCTTTTGCATGAATTACTGCATCAATGCAACATGGCACAGAGGTGATCAGTCTGTGGCTCTGCGGAGGTGTTATGGAAGCCCATGTTGCTTTGCTAGCAGCCTACAGCTCATCTGCATTGTTGGGTCTAGTGTCTTTCATCTTCCTCTTGACAATACCCCATAGATTCTCTATGGTTTAGGTTTAGATTAGGCGAGTTTGCTGTGATACTGTGGTTAGCAAACCAGATATTGGTAATTTTGGCAGAGTGAACAGGTGCCGTGTCCTGCTGGAAAATGAAATCTCCTAAAAGCTTGCAGGCAGAGGGAAGCATGAAGTGCTCTAAAAATTCACCAGGACTAACTTTGGTCTTGATAAATCACAGTGGACCTACACCAGCAGATGATATGGCTCACCAAACCATCATTGATTGTGGACACTTCACACTAACCCTCAAGCAGCTTGGATTATGTGCCTCTACATTCTTCCTCCAGACACTGGGACCTTGATTTCCAAATGAAACACAATATTTACTTTCAGCTGAAAACAACACCATGGACCACTGAGCAACAAGCCAGTTCTTTTTCTCCTTGACCCAGGAAAGACTCTTCTTGGATTGTCTATTGGTCATGAGTGGTTTGACACAAGGAATGGGACAGCCCATGTCTTGGATACATCTTTGTGTGGTGGCTCTTGAAGCACTGACACCAACAGCAGTCCACTCCTTGTAAATCTCTCTCCCTAATTTTTGAATGGCCTTTTCTTAACAATCCTTTCAAGGTGGCGGTTATCCCGGTTGCTTGTGCAACTTTTTCTACCACATATTTTCCTTCCACTCAACGCTCCATTAATATGCTTGGATACAACACTCTGGGAACAGCCAGCGTCTGTAGCAATGACCTTTTGTGGCTTACTCCACTTTTGGAGTATGTCAATGACTGCCTTCTCGACACCTGTCAAGTCAGCAGTCTTCCCCATGATTGTGTGGTCTACTGAACCAGATTACAGGATCATTTTAAATGATTAATACGCCTTTTCAGATGTTTTGTGTTAATTATTCTAATATGGTATAATCAATATAGTGTTTTCATTGGCTGTAAGCAATAATCATCAACATTAACATAAATAAACGCTTGAAAAAGATCACTCTGTATGTAATGACTATACAGTATATAATATATGTGTTTCACTATGTATTGAATTACTGAAATAAATTAACTTTTAGATGATATTCTAATTTATTGAGATGCATCTGTATATAGCAATTTGAAAATATCACAAATAAAAAAAACTAAAATTTGTTCCTTTTTTGATAAGATGATCTAATTCAAATGCTCAAAATTAATGGTAAATGAAAGAAAAGTTTGGTCTTTCTTTCTGATGCTCATCTCTTTTTAGTGGCAGCTTTTTCTGTTTTTTTTAGTACTCTCAAGTACTGCATGTCACAAATCTCTGTACTATTTTGATCAACTGCTAAATTACTTTCTAAAACTTTAATTTCCTGACAGAGACTTAGCCATGGGTTAAGCTCAAGGGTGATGAAACATCTGAGTGGCCCCAAACAAGTTAAGCATATGTACAACTACAGTGGCACAGTGTAATAATAGGTTTCGGGGAATCTCAGCAGATGACAGCACTGTTACTGAAAATCACTATACATACATTAACACCTACAGTGCTGTGCAAATTAATTGGGACAAAGCAAGTCTTTGCTTGATTTTTTTGCATTAATTTTACTATTTGTGATAAGTGTTTTATCAGTTCTTGGTGTCGTTTTCCTTTTTCTTCCACATTTCCCTTTTCGTTTTGGAGAAAATGATCCAGTTTCATTGTGTGTGCGAATTATTCTTGATATGGTAGATTTTCCAATACCAACGGTGGAAACGATTTCTCTTACAGTCAGACTTGTATGTTCATGAACAGTAATAATTCTAGACCTCTTCCATGGAGAAATATCCATTTTTACAGGCACGAATCACACTGAGAGAAAAAGTACACTAAACCACTCCTCACAGAAACAAGCTCTCAACTGAAGCTGAGGGGGCAGCTAGCCGTTATTTTTGACTAAAACCAGTCAAACCACATTTTGTTACTCATGGTTGTACACTCACACCTGTTCAAATCAGCGAAAACTGGTTTGAATCACTGACTGGTAATCAACTTAAGATTTTACTTAAAAAATGCTTTGTCTCAATTAATTTGCACAGCACTGTATGGTGACTGTATAGTGCAGGGGCGGACATAGAAATTCTGAGGCCCCATAGCAGAAGTTCTAATTGTCCCCCCATACTCCCTCAAAAATACAGCCCTTACAAAGTAATTCTTCTATTAAATACCCTAGATTTTTCTTTCATTGCACCCACAAAGTATGATGCTATCACACACAGACTGCTTGTGTCTGAATTTACTGCAGCAGTGGCGCACGGACCAAAGGTTGTCCGGCACACAACATGACCCACAAGTGAACACTGGGGGCAAAATAACAACAGTGGACCCTGTCAGTAGGAAATGGGGGAAGGAATATCTACTGGACACACCTGAGGTTGACCCTTAAGGTCACTGGAGTTCCCTATATGGGTTCTTACACCCAGTCGCTGAGCAGGGTGCCTAGTCCTTCGCTGGCCCTACTCTTATCCCGCATTAAAGAGCTGACTTGCGAGAAGCACTAGTCTCACCACTGCACTAATATAACAGAAGGAAAGGAAAAACAGAAAGGCGGAAACTCAAAATGTTAAACATCAACTTCTCAGCTGCAGCCAAACTCCTAGCCAGCAGACAGCTTGTCACCGGTCAGATCACTGCAAGCGCCTTCCACCATGGTGGCTTGCAATGAATGGAATTTAATCACCAGGGCTAGCTAATGGGTCATGTGACTATTTAAAGGAGATGGGAGTGGTCACACCTGGTTAGATCACCAACGAGCTTGCTAGCGGCAGGACATAAACCCATAGTTTACCTAAAGAAATTAGCTTTGTTAATAGAGTCTCTCAAGGCAAAGCAAATCTGGGCCCAAACTTGTTACAAACTTGTTACAGGTCTCCAAGGCACGGAAACCATTGTGACAGATGCCAACAAAACTGCCCTACAAACACTGAATGATCAACCACAGTGAATTTCTCCACAGTACCCTCCACACATCCAGTGTAATGACCCTATTGTATCCCTGGCAACCACCCTGGTGAAGTATGGTCACCCCAACACATTATGATCCCCAACTGTGACCCCCACACAGCCCTCCATATAGTATAATGACCCCACACATCTTCACTCTGTATATTGGCCCCCAACACAACCCTCAATAGCACTCCAAAAATTATCATGGCGATAGCTCCAGGTGGGCACCTGAAAATGCGGGGCCGAGAGTGATAACCCCCCTCTGCCCCCTGGTAGCTACTCTACTGCCTCGGACTATTAATGCTCTTACTCTTGATATACCAGGTAAGGAGAAAACAATGCAGCACTCCAGGTCCTTCATTATGTCTAACCTTTTTTTTAACGTTAAAAACATAAAGGGAGAAGTGTGTTGTATGGGACTACAGACTGTTTCAAGCACTATGACTCTTCAACTGGTCCCACCTACCTTATGAGCCATAGTGCTCAAAACAGTCTGTAGTCTCATACACCGCACCTCTCCCTGATGTGCTTTTACCATTAAAAGGACCTGGAGTGCCGCAGTTTTTTTCTTGCCTGATTGATCATTGTAGCTGGACTACCTACTGGCACCCAGTAATCCACTGTCTTTGGAAGAAACCCTCACGGGATCTAAGGATTCTAATCTGTTGAAAAAAGTTGTAAGTATTGCCTGGGGCACCTATCCTATATTTGAATTTTTCTCTTGATATGGCTCATATACCACTATGCTGTGACTATTCCTTACTTTGTTACTGAGGATGTTTTTGTCTAAGGTCCTGAAGTGACTATACAATGTTTTCTGATCTAATCAGGGGTGGACCTAACGTGGTGCAGCTGATTCAGCTGCATCAGGGCCCGGAAGGGGGCCCCTCAAGCATCTGTAGGGGGCCCCCCGTTGACCCTATGTCAGAGGAGATGAGGTTAATTGAGGAAGCTTCCTGCTTCCCTGGCTGTTCCCGCCCCTTCTCTCCTCTCCAGCCCCGGCTCCCAGATCTACAATGCGTGGCTCGGTGCAAGTAAGAGCCACACGCAATTCCCCCCTGCTAGCACCCCTCCGCTCCTCACTCCTCATCTGACACTGCTAGCATTCCCACCACCCTCCCCCCCGCTCCTCACCTGATGCTGCTAGCACCCCCCCCACCTAAAGCTGCACCAGGACTCGCCAGACTGAAGGTCCGCCACTGGATCTGATGTTACTTGCTGATGTTTTATATCAAGTTGAGAAAATAATACGAGTATACAATATATGTTTATAGTCTATATTTGCATTACCTTCCTCACCATCCATACAACCTTGCAATAGTACAGTGATTGAATTTATATTTAAACCCCTTAAAGAGAACATCAAAAATCCATATGTAACTGCTATAATTTTCTAATTCCTCCCTCTAAGCTCTTCCTGTTGATGTATTTCTTTTATATATATTTCCCATCCTATCCTCTGTAAACAGCAAATAAAGAGATTAATTCCATCTGATAATCACAGTGAGTTCTCTGCTGTCCACACCCCATAGGATGTATATCCACGACACATATTCACATCACTGCACAGGAGATCAGTAGAAATCATTCACATTTGGGGGGCTGTAGCCTTGGGAAAGGGGGAGGGGAAGTATGCTCCACCGGACTCACATGCAGCCGTTGGTGCCAGGTAAGGAAGTCTGGAATCCTTTCAATGCAAATAAATGATGAAAAACTGGCTCCTGGACGCATGCTTCATTTTCTTTTGCTTTTATTTAGTATTCCATGGTGATAAAATAAACAACAAGGGAACACAGTCCCCCCCCCCCCCCCCGCTGGACGCGTTTCGGACTAGCGTCCTTTGTCTGCAGCTTGAACTGAACAGTTTTCCCAAAGTATGTATACAAGTTAAAACCACTTCCCATGGAACACACATTGAATTGATTAGGCCCTTTTGTTAATCATTTCTAGCCCAGACTGAAGCTGCTCGGTTATTTAAGAGTGACAGCAGTCAACTTACTCATATCACAGCTCTGAAATATATGTTGTATTACTTATCAGTATTTATCCAAAACATATGTATACACTACATCAATGCAATTTATTACATTTTGGTGATTTACCATAACAGAGTATTTGTGTTATCTTGCTGGATGAAGTGTATTTTACTCATGGGATAACTCTATCCCCTACCATTTCCATATGAACAAGTCAATAGATGCTGATGCTTTATATCAGGGGTGGGGAACTCCAGTCCTCGAGGGCCGCAAACAGTGCATGTTTTGCAGGATTTCCTTACTATTGCACAGGTGATAACATAATCACTTGCACTGGTGATGATTCCAATCCCTGTGCAATACTAAGGAAATCGTGAAAACCTGAACTGTTTGCGGCCCTCGAGGACTGGAGTTCCCCACCCCTGCTTTATATCAAGTCAAGAAAATAATACAAGTATACAATATATGTATATAGTCTATATTTGTATTACCTTCCTCACCATTCATACAACCTTGCAATAGTACAGTGATTGAATTTATATTTAAACCCCTTAAAGAGAAGGTCAAAAATCCATATGTAATTGCTATAATTTTCTAATTCCTCCCTCTAATCTCTTCCTGTTGATGTATTTCTTTTATATATATTTCCCATCCTATCCTCTGTAAACAGCAAATAAAGAGATTAATTCCATCTGATAATCACAGTGAGTTCTCTGCTGTCCACGCCCCATAGGATGTACAGTACAGACCAAAAGTTTGGACACACCTTCTCATTCAAAGAGTTTTCTGTATTTTCATGATTATGAAAATTGTAGATTCACACTGAAGGCATCAAAACTATGAATTAACACATGTGTGCTAAAGAACAGACGGAATGGACATTAGACCAGTGGGAATCTGTGCTGTGGTCTGATGAGTCCAAATTTGAGATCTTTGGTTCCAACCACCGTGTCTTTGTGCGATGCAGAATAGGTGAACGGATGGACTCTACATGCCTGGTTCCCACCGTGAAGCATGAAGGAGGAGCTGTGATGGTGTGGGGGTGCTTTGCTGCTTTGAAGCTCATCAAGAGAATGCCAAGAGTGTGCAAAGCAGTAATCAAAGCAAAAGGTGGCTACTTTGAAGAACCTAGAATATAAGACATATTTTCAGTTGTTTCACACTTTTTTGTTAAGTATATTATTCCACATGTGTTAATTCATGGTTTTGATGCCTTCAGTGTAAATCTACAATTTTCATAGTCATGAAAACACAGAAAAATCATTGAATAAGCAGGTGTGTCTAAACTTTTGGTCTGTACTGTATATTCATGACACATATTCACATCACTGCACAGGAGATCAGTAGAAATCATTCACATTGGGGAGGCTGTAGCCTTCTCTCTGTTCTCTTTGTTTGCAGCATAACAAGAGGTCAAAATACATAATCTGTCACAGGACAGCAGGGGTATCTGCTTACAGAAACAAATGGAGTAGATATCTTATCTAGATCAGGTAAGGAAAATGTGTGTCTGCAATAGCTCCCTCCCTCCGTCTCCTCATCAGAAGCACCTAAATGAAAGTGAAACCTTACAGCCAGAAAACATAGGGAGGAAGGAGGGAGGGGAGAGCTGCCTGAGAAGGAGTGAATAATAAATGAACTAGACGGACTAATCGGCTGTGAAAGTAATGGACAGGACTAATGCAGCAGCTGCATGCAGGGTTTGGAGATGCTTATAACAAAAAAACTACAGATGGTAAAATAATGATTTTACATGTTTTTAAAAAGTCTGCCCAGGCACTATTCAAGGGTAATATTAGTATCAAACTAAAAAATTACCTGATAGAGTCCCTTTAACAACCTCCAATATCCATTGAAACGATATTTATTAAGGTACATTATTCATTCATTACCATTTGAAAATAAGTGTGTTGCTCTTCCGCAGTAAACAGTTCCTTGTATTATAACTGTACATGTATAAAACTATCATGTCATTTATTCCATATGGCTTAAATTAGTTAAAGAAAACACACTAAAAACATCACTTTTTCATCATACTTAGACACCAAAAATTGAATAAAAAGTGATAAAAAAGTTGTATGTTTAGAAAAATTATATGAATAAAAATGGCAAACCATCCTGCAAAAAACAAGCCCTTAATATGGTTTATTTGAAAAAAAAATTAAAAGGTTACAGCTGTCAGAATATGGCGATACAAGAACAAAATATTATTTGCAAAATATAGTTTTCAGTGTAAAAGTAGCAAAGCATAAAAAAAGTTAATTATCAATCTGGTATCGCTGTAACCAGACCCAAAAAATAAAATTGGTCTTATCACTTTTACACGGTGAATCACACAAAAAATAAATAAAGTAAAAGAATAACTGGATTGCTGCTTTTCATTTCTGACAAATCGGAATAAAAAGCAATAAAAATGTTTGTGCTGTCCTGCAAACCTTATTAGAGACTTATATCATCCTTAGAAGATAATATACTAACTGTGTGTGTTATACGTTGCTGCCACATACTGGCTATTGTTATAATACAGTAGGTAATGTTTTACTACAGATTGTAATGTGATTTTCGCATAGTGCCTCTCTCTCTGTAACTCCTCCTTCTTCCTCACTTACTGCTTCCTGCTTCTTCATGCGGTGCCATTTTGGTTATGTGCTCATGAAGATTGTAAGCTGCATCCACTTTTTTCCTCTATCTTCAATCTTCATTCTACGAATTCCCATCATTTCGCTGCCTTCTCAACCTCAACTCATCAAGGTACTGTAAATAAACAAGTTAAGATAGAACCATCACATCATCCTTCCTGGACAGAATATGTGTGGCTACATGGAGGAAGAGGATAGCAAGTAAACTATCTAACATTACTTGTATAGAGACTGTGCTCACATCCCTCAGAGACATCTCACAAGCATGCATCGGTGGCAGAATAATGTTGTATATCCCAAATTGGTACCAAATAAATCTTCAACTCATCATGCAAAAGTGAAGTCCTCATATAGCTCTGTTAATCAAAAAATAAAAAAAAGTTACAGCTCTCTAAATTTGGGCAACAAATAAACTATTTATTATAAAAAAAGCATTTTACTGTGTGATAGCAGCACAACATATAAAAACTACTGTAAATATATCTGGTGTTGCTGCAATTGCACCAACCCTGAAAAATAAAGTCATCTATCAGTTACACCATATGGTGAATCACGTAAAATAAAAATAAGAACCATTCTTGTACTACTGTCAAAATTTTCTTCTACCTCCAAAAATCGCAATAAGACTTGGCTGACATTTATCCTGCGCACTCCACTAACTGTTATTTTGGGATTGTCATGAAAATCCCCAAAGAAACATGATTCAGACAGAAGCCTTGTCTACACCACTAACTCTCATGAGTGACTTTTAAGTCTGCTGGTCTCTATCATTTTAGACATCTGTTAGTGCAAAGGTTTATACGGCCACAGTTCTGTGCACGTCTTAAAAAAAGAGGATACTACCAGAACAGATGCCAGAGTTCAAAGTGTCTCTATCTGCTTCATTATAGTGAATGGTTCCATTGGGGGTTCCATCTGAATCACATTTTTGAGAATTTACATGGAAACCCAACATAGAACACATAAATCTGATTCCAGCATTATACTGAAATAGATTAAAAAATGTTATGTACCCCAAATTACCAATTGGTTGTTACCAAGAACACCCCTAACTTATCCCGCAAAAAAAAAAAAAAAAAACAGCCCCCAATCAGGTTTGTTATTTGTAATTGAAAAAAATTGAGGGTCCCCATGTTACTGCTTGAATAAAGGCTCTGGAAAAGAAACGAATCCCAACTCGTTAACCACGGTCCAGTAAAATTTGTACTCCCAAATTCAAACGCCCTTATTACTGTGCGCCCTACTGTGTCTAAACAACAGTAAGTGCACCAGTGTGTGGTTTTATTTAATTGATGGGGTGCATTTTATTATTTATTTATATAGCGCCATTAGATTCCATGGCACTTTACATATGGAAAGGACAGACAAGGACAAGTACAATATATATGGAGAATCAAGTCGTACAAATACAGGAGAGAGAACCCTGTCTCACAGTCTAAGAGGGACAGGTGGGGATAGAGTAGAGGATAGAGTAGGAGGGGGTAGTTTTGTGAGACGGTGCGGTGAACCGGGTCTCATTGCAGGCTGTAAGCTTGACAGAAGAGGTGGGTCTTCAGATTTCTTTTGAAAGTTCTGAAGGTAGGTGAGTGTCTGATGTATTGGGGGAGAGAGTTACAGAGTTTAGCAGATGCACAGGAGAAATCTTGTATGTGGTTGTGAGAGGAGGAGATGAGAGGGTAGTAGAGAAGGAGCTCTTGGGAGGATCGCAAAGTGTATGAGGGTAGGTATCAGGAGACCATGTCAGAGATGTTTGGAGGGGACAGGTTGTGGATGGCTTTGTATGTCATGGTTAGTGTTTTAAACCGGGATCTCTGAGAAGTGGGGATCCAGTGAACGGCTTGGCAGAGGGGAGAGACAGGAGTAGCGGGTAGACAGGTGGATTAGTCGGGCAGTGGAGTTTAGAATAGATTGGAGAGGTGCAAGGGAGGTAGCGGGAAGGCCGGTAAGCAGAAGGTTGCAGTAGACAAGGCGGGAGATGTTGAGAGCATGAACAAGTGTTTTAGCAGTGTCGTGGTCAAGGAAAGTACGAATCTGGGAAATGTTTTTGAGCTGGCAGGAGGAGGCAAGGCCTAGATGTGAGGCTTAAAGGAAAGGGAAGAGTCAAGAATTATCCCGAGGCACTTGGCATGGGGAATGGGGAAGTGTGCAGTCGTTCACAATGATGGTCGGGTAGTGGGTAGAGAAACTTGGGGGGAAAACAATGGACCCAGTTTTGTCCATGTTCAGCTTAAGGAAGTGAGCAGAGAAGGATGAGATGGCAGACAGGCATGGTGGAATTTTGGATAGTTGGGAGGTGATGTCGGACCTAGACTGATAGATCTGGGTTTCATCAACGTAGAGATAGTACTGATGGCCATGGGACTCAATGAGCTGTCCTAGGCCAAGAGTGTAGATGGAGAAAAGTAGTGGTCCCAGAACCGAGCCTTGGGGGACACCGATGGATAGGGGGTAGGGCGAAAAAGAGGTATGGGAGTGGGTGATTCTGAAATTCCAGTCCGTTAGGTATGAGGAGATCCAGGAGAGGGCTAGGTCAGTGATGCCAAGAGATTCCAGGATCTGAAGTAGGAGGGAATGGTCAACAGTGTTGAAGGCAGCAGATAGGTCAAGGCGGAGGAGGACGAAGTAGTGTCGCTTGCTCTTGGTGGTCAGTAGGTCGTTGGTGACTTTGGTTAGGGCTGTTTTGGTGGGGTCAGAAACTGGATTGTAGGTGGTCAAAGAGGGAGCAGGAGGAGAGGTGGTAGGACAGTTCTAAATGGATGTGTTGTTCAAGTAGTTTTGAGGTGAAGGGGAGAAGAGATATGGGGCGATAGTTAGAAACAGATGCTGGGTCAAGGGAGAGATTTTTGAGGATGGGTGTGATCAAGGCATGTTTGAAGGGTGAGGGGAAGACGCCAGCAGTAAGTGATAGGTTGAAGAGATGAGTTAAGGTTGAAATGAAGACTGAGGTGAGGCTGGGAATGATGAGGGATGGGAGCGGGTCGTTGGCGCTGGTGGTAAGGTGTGACTTTGACAGAAGGGAGGAGAGCTGATCTTCAGTTTTGGGGGAGAAACAGCTTTTGGAAGGAGAGGGCAGTGTGAGAGGAGAAGCTGTTGGGAAAGTGGGTCAAATGTGTCTCTGATTTTATCGATCTTCCGCTTGAAGAAGGAGGTAAAGTCTTCAGCAGAGATAAGGGGAGAGGGAGGAGGAGGGGTGGACGGAGTAAAGAATTGAAAGTTTCAAAAAGCTGTTTGGGATTGTGGGACAGGGAGGTTATTAGGGATGAGAAGAAGGCTTGTTTTTGCGGAAGTGAGTGTGGACTTGAAGTTGGTGAGGGACTGCTTGAACAACGAAAAATGCTAAGTGGAATGAGATTTCTTCCATCTCCTCTCGGCAAACCTGGAAGCCCGTATCAGGTTTTAGTGAGGGTGGTGTGCCAGGGTTGCCTGTTTGTGTGGCTCCCCCCGGTCGGGACGACACTAGGGGTACTGCACCCAAGCCAGGATGTGGTTTTCCAGTAGTCGAGAGTTGGGAGATGGTATGTGTCATGATCCTCAGCACACACAATTAGGACCCAAGAGACCATGTAAAAACCCCGGGGGAGGGCTCAGTGGGACAACAGGGGTAGAAAAGTTTGGGTGATGAGAAAAAGAAACAACAACACAGAACAGCTTGAATAACAGAACAGTAAATAGCTAGTGTGCAGAGCTGAGAAAATGGAGAAGTCAAGGTCGAGTGAGGAATAGAGAACAGAAAGACTGCCAAAAAGGGGCTTGAGCTGTGTAATGCACATCCGAGAACACCGAGAGGAAAGAACCTGAGGAGTACCGACGGAGCTGAATTGGCCCGTACGCCCGAGTTTGCGGAGTGGGTAGGGGAGGAGAAAGTCAGTAGATTGTGGTCAGTCGGGGGAGGGGTGAGTTTGAAAGGTTAGTGAGGGAGCAAAGGCGGGTGAAAATGAGGTCCAGTGCGTGGCCATCTTTGTGAGTGGCAGAGGAGAACCATTGGGGAGCCTACAGGAAGTAGCCAGTGAAAGAAGTTTAGAGGCGGCTGGTTGGGAAGTGTTAATGGGGATGTTGAAATTGTCTATGATGATGGTGGGGATGTCCACAGAAAGGAAGTGATGTAGCCAGGTGGTGAAACGGTCAAGGAAGGAGGCAGTGGATTTAATGGGGCGGTAAATGACAGCCAGCTGAAGGTTACAGAGAGAGAAGATGCGGACAGAGTGGGCTTCGAAAGAAGGGAGAGTAGCAGAGGGTGGCAGTGGAATAGGTGTAAAGGAGCAGGTATTGGACAGGAGTAAGCCAACACCTCCGCCATGTTTATTAGAGGGGCGGGGTGTGTGGGAAAGGCTGAGTCTACCATAAGGAGGGCAGCAGGAGAGACTGTGTCAGAGGGGGTGAGCCAGGTTTCTGTGATGCCAAGGAATGAGAGTTGGTTAGAGATAAAGAGGTCATGGATGAATGAGAGTTTGATGCAGACTGAGCGGGCGTTCCGAGTGTGCCAGGTAGAGGGACTGGGGGAGTGGGGGCTGGAGGAATGGGTCTAAGGTTGTTGAGGTTATGAGACTTAGTGATGGGTAGTGGGTATGGGGTAGAAGTGACTGTGGGGATGTGGTGGTGGGGGGCCAGAGATGTCACCAGCAAGTAGGAGGAGCAGGAGAGGGTTAGGAGGTGGGAGCAGGAGAGTTTACGTGGTGGGCGTGCCTGTTTGGAGATAGAGGATTGAAAGTGAAGGAAACAGTTCAGAGTGGTGGGTGAGGTGGCTAGGTAGGATGGAGGGTGAGAGAACTACTTTGTTGCTGGGTGGAGGGATAAGTGGGCTAGTAGGAAGTGGAGAAGGATGGGAGTGAGAGTAAAAAGAAGCAGAAACATTGTGTACGTGAGCAGGGGATGAGAGGCAGCAGGGGGTCAGAAGCAGCCAGGGATCAAATACAACTGGACGGTGAGCTATAGTGATAGACAATGGTCACAAATGAGGTGCAGTCCAGGGATGAAATGCAGTCCGGGGATGAGATACAGTCCGGGGATGTGATGCAGTCTGGGATGAGTTGCAGCCCAGGATGAGATGCAGCCGGGCATGAGATGCAGTGGGAATGTGATGAATATCTAAAGAAGTACAAGCTGACCCCTATGTATGGGCAGTAGGCAGGCATGTTTGCAATTCTCTTGAAAAAAAAAGGCATGGTGTGAATGTTACAAAGCTGTCACTGCAGCTATAGATGAAATCACTGAGAGGTGCAATTTGTAGAGTGGTATCACTTTTGGGTCATTTCAGCTTTTTCGGCACCTCAGAGGCTCTGCAAATACAACAATGTTCAAATTTGCAATGAAAAATAAATAGCTCTCTCTGAATTCTGACTTTGGGCTTTGCCAAAACATTGTTTTTTGACCATATATGGGAATTACTGTGTTTGGGAGAGAAAGCATAACAAATTATGGTGTCAATTTTCCCCTATTATACCTTGCGTAAATTATAATTTAGTGATAAAACAGTATTTTAGTAGACAAAAATGTAATTTTTTTTTTCACATATAAATGTTATAACGTTTTTGAAACTCCTATAGGTTAGAAAGGTTCAGTATACCCCTAGATAAATTCCTTGAGGGATCCAGTTTCCAAAATAGGATCGCATGTGGGATTTTCTACTGTTTGGGCATGTCAGGGGTTCTGCAAATGTAACATGGCATTCCAATCTATCACAAATTTACGCTTCAAAAATTAAACAGCGCTCTTCCCTTTCCAAGCCCTGCTGTTTGCCCAAGACAGCAGTTTGTGAGCACATGTAGGATGTCATCGTGTTTGGAAGAAATTGCCTAACAAATTTTGTGATCCATTTTCACCTTTTATCTATTGTGAAAATTACAAATTTGGGGCTAAAACATAATTTTAGCAAAAAAAGCCAACTAATTTTCGCTTTCACATAAATATTTGAAAAAGTGCTGTGAAGCATTTATGGGCTTAACGTTCTGAAAACACCAGTAGATGAATTAATTCAATGGTTCAGTTCGAAAATGGGTCAGATGTGGTTTAGACACCATGCACACAATCTTTTTCAGCCAAATTTGTGTTCCGAAATTCAAATGGTGCTCCTTCCTGTCTGAGCCCTGTCCAATCAGGTTTCTGACCACATGTGGGGTAACAGGCACTCATAAGAAACTTGTTAACAAATTGAGGAGTCCTTTTTTTATTCTATCCCTTGTGAAAGTGAAAAAAATGGAGCCAAAGCAACATTTTAGAGGAGATTTGTTTTTCATTCCATTTTGTATTAATTCCTGTGTAGCACTTGTTTCTCGTGTATAGGTGAAGGGCAGATGAAGAGAGTGCAGAAGTATAAGTGTAGCTTTCCCGTATCAATATGTGCAAGATATGGATAAATTGGACTCACCTATTGATGGCCTTTTCGTTTTAGCATATCGATCACCAATGGGTCTTTGTAAGGATCTCTCCCCGCTGTCCGTTTGCTGCACTCTCCAGGCTGCTATAGGCCGCCTTGCTGGTGCACCATAGGTGAATATTTGGAATGTGGTGAAAATCCTAGAATAGTGTGCTCCAGGAGATCGGTGGTCCAGAGGATATTATAGCAAATCAAATTCTATTGTAGCAACAAAAAAACACAACACGTTTCCACTTTTTGTACAGTCTTCATCAGGTATTTCATCTGATGAAGACTGTCCAAAAGTCGAAATGCGTTGTGTCTGGACCACTGATCTCCTGGAGAGCACTACTCTAGGATTTTCACCACATTCCTGTGCAGCACGTGACAGGTTAAAAAACTTTCCTGACAGCAGTTTTCAAGTATTTTAGGGGAACAGTTTTTAATGCATTCATGACCAATGACATATAGGTACATCACTGGTCATGTTCCCTGCTTTATTGAAAGTACACTTAATAATCTTGTGATCACGCGGGGCTCATGTCTTGCTAAAGCAGGGATGGGTCCCTTGTTACTGTGATGCGAAAAAAGTTAATAAAAAGTTTTAAAAAACATGAATAAATAAAATAAAAGTTTAAATCCCCCCTTTTGCCCCATTAATAATCAAAACTATTAACAAAATTACACATATGTGGTATCGCCTCATTCAGAAATGCTTGATCTATCAAAATATAAAATAAATGAATCTTATTGGTAAACTGCGTAACAAGATAAAAAGTAAAAACACTAAAATTGAGTTTTAAGGTCACTGCAACATTGCAATAAAATGCGATAACAGGCTATCAAAATATCGCTTTTACCCCTAAATGGTATTGCTAGAAACATCAGCTCAAGCCGCAAAAAGTAAGCCATCACACCGCCCCAGATCCCGAAAAATGAGAATGTTAAGGGTCACAGTAAATGGTGACAAAAACATTGTTTTTTATTTACAAACTTCAGTATTTTTTTTTCCACCAACCAGAGATATCGTATTGTCAGGTCAGTTTTACCATATAGTAAACTTGGTAAATAAAAACCTCAAACAGCATTGTGGAATTTCACATTTTATGCTACACTTGAAATTTACAATTTCACCGCACTTGGAATTTTTTTTCACCTCTTTCCAGTAGACTATATGATTAAATGAAGGATGTCATTTAAAAGTACAACTAGTACCACAAAAACCCCTCATATGTCTATACTGACAGAAAAATATAAAAAGTTATGACTCTTTGAAAAGTGGAGAAAAAAGATGAAAAATGAGAAGGATAATATGGTATCACTTTTGGGGAGTGTCCATGTAAATCTGAATAGATCCCTATAGAAACAGGTTTAGTACATTTCTTAAATGAATACTAAAATGTAAATTCTTCTTAACATCCTAACAAAATGAAATGATGTTTGAAAAATGATGCAGTAGTAAGGAAGACATATGAGAAATGTTATATTTGTTAGTTATTTGTATAGCATGACACTAAAGTGGTCTAAGGATATAAAAATTAAAAGTATGAAAAGTGCAAACGGATCAAAATTCTCACCAAAATTCCAATATTTTCACAAATAGACAAAAATATATCGATCTAATATACCACCAGCATAAAGTACAATGTGCAATGGAAATACAATCTCAGAATCAATAAGATCCGATGAAAGCATTCCAGAATTGACACCACATATAATGACACTGGTAAGGTTTCCAAAATTTGGCCTAGTCAAAATTGACTCAGTCAGGGTTATCATGAAGGTAAGTTTAAAATACTAGGCAGGGAGGTGTAATCCTGCTTCATTTACACAGATATTAGCTGTAAAGTTTAAAACAGATGTCAATCATCAACAACATTTTAGGACTGTAATACTATATCTCTTAACAATACGGTACTTTAACGCTGTACTGTGCTGGTTTTGGAGTCTTTCACACGCCTAACTGGGGTAAATTGAGGTCAAGCATGCATTTCTATTATCCGGTTGTGCCACCCAGCCAGTACGGCGTGTAAGGCTCCTGATTACGGGCTATTTTGGGTAAAGTGTGAGTGTCACCGTACCCATCACTGGCACCATTTTTTCTTAGTAGCATATGTAAATAGTATAGTTTACTAATATCGCACAGTCTTGTTTTATAATGTACTGTTTGCTGTTTTTTGGAGGTATTCCCCTCTAATTTGGCATACAATGAGGTAGCATGCTTGTATAGTAACTTGTGTTTCCTAAGAGGTTCTGTAACAGTAAAGTCTGTCACACATATACGAGACGTTAACGAGATCGTTGTAACGTCACAGATTTTGTGACGACAACAATCCAGCTAACAAGATTGTTATGTAAATGAACAGTCAACGATTGCCGCCACGCTGTGTCTGTTAGATTTTGATTGTCATACTGCTCTGAGTCATTTGTATGTCGTTGCGCTCCCACTGGGAGCGCTGCATCGCTGTGTTTAAATAGGACAATGACCAACAATCTCAATGCTACGCTATGGAGTGACAATTCCCAACGACCTTAGTATTATTCTGGATCGTTGCTGAAGTCGTTGTTGACATCGCTGGTGAGATACCTGTTTGACATCTTACCAGCGATGTGAAAACAACACAACAGCGATCCAGGCCAGGTCGTATCGTTATTGTTATCGCTGGTGCATCGTTATGTGTGACGGGGGCTTAACTTTTATTGTTGGAATGTACATGTGAAATGAAGCCTGACAGTGCATTCATGATGCTTGAACCATGGGTAATATGTTATGAATCAGACAGTGACAACATTATTGTATCAATGTATGTCCTACTCTAACATGATAAAGAGTTTCAGAGAATACATGCATTGAAAAACTGGACGCAGATGATACATCTCAAATGACTACTCCAAGGTAGGTCCAAGCATCTTTCTATCTGCTCCTTCACCTAGACTGACAAAGCAAATGCTAAAATTAAATGCAAGTGCGACGATCACTAATATGTGAATGTCCAGAAATAGTATGCAAGAGTGCGACCAGCACTTAATACGTGAATGTTTAAAAATAATATGCGGTGAAGTGTGCAGCAAACAGATAGTTATCAGTGTACTTCTTAGGGCTTAAAAAGTCCTGCTCAAGCCCAGCACACAGCTCACACTGATTTAGTCCCGATTTAAGTACACTGATAATTAAACAGAGAATCAAAGTTCTTACAGACCAAGGAAGTCCAGAAGTAATAGAACTCTTCTCCTAGAGGTCTTGAAGGAAGGAAATCAACAACTAGGATCAGGGTAATGCACCATAGACTGCAGGCAGCTGATCAGATCAGTAATGGGGCAGATCGCAGAGCTAACAAGTGGCAGCAGAAAGTTCAGGAGCAAGCTAGGAGACTCAGAGATCAGCTAGCACAAAATATTCAGGAAAGGAATAAAGCCCAGACCAGGACTTATAAGCAGAGCTGACACGAAGTTCAAAGGCAAGACGAAGCACCAGACTCCATCTTTGATGAGGGAAAGAAGATACAGCAATTCCATGGAGATCCTGGAAACCTTACACCTGTTTGGATTCAAAGTTTGGGTGCTTTATGTTTGCAAAGCACTGAAGCGAGCATCACTGAGGTCAGGTACAGTTGGTGTATCGCCCAGTGCAGTGTTTCATTGGCTCTTACTTGGCTTTAAAGCACAGTTTTTGGGAATTTAATATAAAAAATACCCTCCCATCCCTGGAAGTGTTTTACTCATGGATGCCTTTATGTCAGCAGAGAGCTGAGCTGCCAGTTATTGACTTTGATTGAGGTTCGGCTCAAGTTCAGGATCCCGAACACTGTGCCAAAAAGTTTGGCTGCACCACCCGAACCTAAACTTCAAAAGGTTTGCTCATTTTTAGTACCAAGTCAGTGTAAAGAGACTTATAAACCATGCAATGCTCCTCTGGAAAATTAAATATATAAATAGGCACAGAAGACAAGAGCATTAGGTGGCATTAGACTTCTTACCCTCTTCTGATCTAAAGATGCTATTTGCATAATTTTATCTGGGAACTCTATCCACATATAATAAAACATATGACTAAAGTAATACTTTGTAAGCATAAAATTGACTCGTAGAAACCTGTTGGTACATCAAAGTAAAGTATATATTTGGATACTTGTGTTTGCTAATCAATGGTATTCTTCGGACATAGTCTATAAACTTAGTGTGAATAGAGTCTAATTTACGGTTATATTTACCAGGTCCAATTGCTGTTTACCCTGATCAATCAATGAGGATGGTATTTCATTGGAGCCCGATATCATGAATTTTGTAAGCAGTGATATGCTCTGGAAATAATATAAAAAGTATATAGTGAAATCGGGACTTTCTGCTGTGATACAGAGCGATCTCCAATAAGCTCAAAAAATGATTTCTGCAGTATTTATACAGTATATATATTCCCTCAACACTGCTTCAGGAAAAATCTGAAAAAGTACATTAATATCTCCAACTGCTACTCCCAGCAGCATATTTATGCCTTTATACGCACACATTGTACCTGTTTTTCCAATCTGCAGAGTGAGCTTGGCTGCGGTAAAGTACCTTGTGTTACTAAGGAAGGACTGGCTACTCAGAGGCTGATTATAAAGCTATTTCTGACATGTAATCATGTTTAGGTAATATGTGGTTAGTATGGCCTTCAGAACTGTGATGTCTTTGACTTCAATTCTATCTATCAATAATATCTTTAAGCTGTGAACAAAATAGGTTATTATAGTCCAGATGTACGTGTGTCAGGAGTGTTGACTGACGGCTTTGACTGTATACTACAAAAGGACTCAAACGTCAGCTCTGTACAAACAGAATTAAAAAGTATTTGTCATGGTTCCGGTCTTCAGCAGACAATCTAGGCAAGCAATGCTTTCCTTTCTCAAAATCATTCATCTACCTCATATATTGGAGCTACAACCCTGACACTGAGATCATACCAGCTGAATCCTGTCTTCTGGAGATGCGCTGAATTGTACTGATGCCCTTGTGCATTGTTCCTGTTAACCAAAGTAATTGGATGGAGAATCACTGATGTTGTGAACGAGGCTTATTCTGGGAAATAATTTGTGCTACATTAACCTTTTAGCTCACCCCTATGCAAATTCCTCCAATTATAGGGATCATTACTATATGCACTAATTTAGTGCAACATTGTTTTCAGGAAGCATTAAATGATAATACACTGTATAGATGTTTATTTTAAGGCCACTTAATTTCTTTTTTTTTATTTTATTGGAACCTCAACTAGAGACCGTAAAATGAAGCTGTCATGTTTTATGTGCAGTCATATCTGTGGAAGCATTGTTAGCACAAGAGGAGCTTGGCAGATGGATTTATTTATTTCTTATGCATTACTTATAGAGTACCATCATATTCCTCACTCCTCTTGGTCTCTGTTGAAATTGTGTTACTCTGTAATGTCTTTATTGTCTGTATATGTCTCCTCCGAATTATAAAGGGCTGCAGAATATGTTAGCGCTATAGAATTAAAACAACATTATCATTATTATAGTCCACTGGGCTTTACAGACATTATCGTCATGGTCCCCAATAAAAATACCCAATCAGTATGACAAGCCCCTTGTCCTTGGTGTACTTTGAACCCATCATTGCAAAGCAACAGTGCTAACCAATATATTAATAATAATACAAATAATAATAATTTTTTTTTATTTATATAGCATCAAATATATTCCTCAGCACTTTACAATTCAGAGTTGACATGTACAGACAATTTGAGACAATATAGAGAAACAAAAGTTCAACAGATACCAAGAGAAGGGAGGTCTCTGCTCGCAAGCTTACAGTCTATGCAGAAATGGGGGAGGCACTAAAGGTAAATGGTATAAGATGATTGTCATATATGATCGAGCCATCAATATGATAAAGAGGGGATTTACATAACGCTTTATAAACCGGTCACCAGCCAGGATCTGTACAAGCACAGACAAAGTGCTATTAAGTGTTTGGAGGGTAGAAAGGATCAGATTTGGAAGAAAATATTGTAAAGGGTAGAATGGGAATAGTTAGATAAGTAAGGAGAGGTGATAGGCTACTCTAAAGAAATGCATTGTCGGGGCTTGCTTGAAAACCATGGGTATTGGGAATTAATTGAAACTAATTGTTATTGGTTGTACATTCCAGAGAACTGATGGGAGTGATGGTGTGCCACGGTCCGCGCTGCTCAGGGTTCAGAATAACTCACCAAAGAGCCAATCAAATTTCCATCCTCTTTATTCCTCCTACGCGTTTCAGCGCCACACTCGGCGCCTTCCTCAGGGATATTACAATCATCATCACAAAGGGGCTTTTTATAGCCCTCAGTCCTCATAAAAGGGGTGTAATTTGTTTACTGAGGGCTATAAAAAGCCCCTTTGTGATGATGATTGTAATATCCCTGAGGAAGGCACCGGGTGTGGCGCTGAAACGCGTAGGAGGAATAAAGAGGATGGAAATTTGATTGGCTCTTTGGTGAGTTATTCTGAACCCTGAGCAGCGCGGACCGTGGCACACCATCACTCCCATCATTTTTCTTGGAACATACCACTATCCAGTGGTAGGTGGAGGTCCTGCAGCAGCTTGGAACATTGATTCCGAAACGCCTTCAAACCAGTTGTGGGGATCACAACTGGACCAGGTGAGCGGCTCCATAGCGCCACCACAATACACTAGTGTCACTAGTGATAGGGCACTATTGCACCTCTTGTCCCCCTCCCTTTTATATTCCAGAGAACTGGCACTCTGTCTAGTGGAAAGTTCGGATTGTTGAGAATATTAGTCTTAGGTCATTAGCAGAATGGAGGGCATGGGTAGGGCGATAGACAGAGATGAGGGAGGAGATGTAGGGTAGGGCAAAACTGTGGAGGGCTTTTTGGGTGAGGGTGATAACTTTTGTTTTGTACTCTGTAGTGG
>JARQOC010000001.1:226992931-227016764 GCA_033576535.1 Allobates femoralis | reverse complement strand
GCAGCAAAGAGATCCAGGAGAATCAGCAGGGCATAGTTACCTAGCTGCTAGTAGATAATTAGAGATTTTAGTAACAGCAGTTTCAGTAGAGTATAAGTAGCGGAAATCAGATTGTATAGGATCAAGAAAAGAATTGTCTAAGAGTTGAGAGTGGACCAACCATTCCAGAAGTTTAGCGATGAAGAGGGAATTAGAGACAGCTCTGTAGTTAGCAGCACAACTCTGGTCGAGGGATGGTTTTTTAAGTAATGGGTGCATGCTGATGTGTTTGAAGGGGTGACCAGAAAAATGCCCACAGGAAAAATGCCCACAGGAAAATTGCCCACATGAAAAATGCCCACAGGAAAATTGCCCACAGGAAAAATGCCCACATGGAAAATTGCCCACATGGAAAATTGCCCACACGGAAAATTGCCCACATGGAAAATTGCCCACACGGAAAATTGCCCACATGGAAAATTGCTCACATGGAAAATTGCCCATATGGAAATTTGCCCACACAGAAATTTGCCCACATGGAAAATTGCCCACAGGAAAATTGCTAATTGCAGTATCACAAAGTTTCAGATCTCTGATATTTGAGGTGCAAGGTGAGGATGTTCACCTGATATGTGAAAAATGCCCACAGACATGAATGCCAACAGGAAAACAGGAGTTCTGGGATCAAAGGTGTGTTGCAGTCCGCGCTGCCCGATCGTCCAAAGGATCACAAGGGAAACAATGTTCCAAACGAAATTCTCTTTATTCTTATAAACCGACGCGTTTCGGCGCCCAATCCTGGCACCATCCTCAGGGTATGGTGCCAGGATTGGGCGCCGAAACGCGTCGGTTTATAAGAATAAAGAGAATTTCGTTTGGAACATTGTTTCCCTTGTGATCCTTTGGACGATCGGGCAGCGCGGACTGCAACACACCTTTGATCCCAGAACTCTTGAAGTACCCACGGTCCCGTGGAGGTGGAGGTCCAGCAGCAGCCTGCATTACTAAAACCAACGCTCTTATTCCAGTTGTGGGATTCACAACTGGACCAGGTTAGTGCAAACCTGTTTATACCGTTTAGTCCCTAATCTATGCCAAATGATAGGGCACTATTGCGCCTCTGTTGTCTCCCCTTGTATTTTTATATAACAGGAAAACAGGACTGGAGAATAATATAGAATTTTATAGGTTATATGCTCTGCAAGACGAGGAATGGTATAGAGGTGTAAGTGAGATGCTTTGCAGGACTGTGGATGGTATAGAGGTGTAGGTGAGATGCTCTGCAAGATGGGGATGGTATAGTGGTGTAGGTGAGATGCTCTGCAAGACAGGGGATGGTATAGATGTGTAGGTGAGATGCTCTGCAAGATAGGGATGGTATAGATGTGTAGGTGAGATGCTCTGCAAGATGGGGATGGTATAGATGTGTAGGTGAGATGCTCTGCAAGATGGGGATGGTATAGAGGTATAGGTGAGATGCTCTGCAGAACTGTGGGATAGTATAGAGGTGTAGATGAGATGCTCTGCAAGATGGGGGATGGTATAGAGGTGTAGGTGAGATGCTCTGCAGAACTGGGGGATAGTATAGAGAAGTAGGTGAGATGCTCTGCAGAAAAGGGAACAGTATAGGTGTAGGTGACATGCTCTGCAGGGTAGGATAATAAAGAATTATAGGTGAGATGCTCTGCAGGGCAGGGGGATAGTATAGAGGTGTAAGTGAGATGCTCTGCAGGGCAGGGGGATAGTATAGAGGTATAGGTCACATGGATGTCACACTGATGGTAGCTGATGAAAAAATGCATAATTGCATCACACTCGTACCACAGTCGCATGACCATACGGAAAGCACTCACGCGACTGTCAATCATCAAAATCCCTCTGATAATGCATACCATAAGGCGGCGTTACACACAGCGATATTGCTAACGATATCTCTGCAATGCCACAGGTTTTGTGACGTTGCAGCGACCTCACTAGCGAAGTCGCTGCGAGTGACATGTCGCAGCAATCAACGATGAGCTCACTGATTGCTAGTCGCTGCGGATTGGCCAGGACCATTTTCCCATCGTTGGTCTCTCGCTGTCCAGCATCCATCGGCATGTGTGACAGGGGCAACGACCAGCGATCCTCATTCTGCGCCCGAGACGTTGAGCGATCCCAGTGAGCGTCAGGGGACGCAGCATCGGTATGTGGATCACCCAGTGTGACTGCAGACCAGCGATCACATAGCCATGTTCCAGCGATCCCGGTCAGGTGGGATTGCTGGTGGGATCGTTGAAACATCACTATGTGTAACGGAGCCTTTAGTGTGCCTGTACCCTATAGGTGAGATGTTCTGCAGGCAGAAGAATGGTATAGAATTATAGGTGAGATGCTGTGCAGCAAAGAAGAATGTCAGCGGAAATTGCCCACTAGGATGATAATGTATTAGACCTGCAGTCCCATGTAACTCCACAGATAATCCAGTGATACTCCTGTGAGTACTGTACATATAGCAGTGATGGCTTCTCTGAATCTGCTACTGGTTCGGTTCTGCTGTTTTGGGCTGGTGGGAGGGAGGAGTAAGGCAGAATCACTGAGAGATGACAGCAGACTGGATCTATCTATTGCAGATAATGACTGACTGCTACAAACCACAGATCTTCAGCATTTCTGCACTAGGTCAACTGTAATTCACAAGATGATCACAGATCATGGGAATCCTCATCTTGCACCTCAGAGATCTGAAACTTTGTGATGCTGCAAATGGCAGTTTTCTGTGTGGGCAATTTTCCATGTGGGCAATTTTCTTGTGGGCAATTTTCCATGTGGGCAATTTTCCGTGTGGGCAATTTTCCATGTGGGCAATTTTCCGTGTGGGCAATTTTCCATGTGGGCAATTTTCCGTGTGGGCATTTTTCCATGTGGGCAATTTTCCGTGTGGGCATTTTTCCATGTGGGCAATTTTCCGTGTGGGCAATTTTCTTGTGGGCATTTTTCCTGTGGGCAATTTTCCTGTGGGCATTTTTCCTGTGGGCAATTTTCCTGTGGGCATTTTTCAGGGAACCGTTTGAAGGATGAGGGAAAGACACCAGATGAGAGAAAGAGATTAAATATTTTAGTTAGGTGAGTGGTGACAGACTGGAAGAGGGATTGAAGGAGATGTGAGGAAATAGGGTCAGGTGCAGGTAGTAAGGAGAGAAGATGCAAAGAGCGGGGTAACTTTCTCCTCTGTGACCAAATAGAAGACCGAAAGTGAGCTGGATGAAATGTCGGAGGGAAGAGAACTCATGATACTATGATCCTGGGAGAAAATGTCCTTTCATATGTGGTCAATTTATTCTTTAAAATAATTGACCAGATTGTTAGCGCTGAGGTTGGTTTTTGGGGCCTATACTCTTGGACCAAGGAGGGAGTGGAAAGTGTCAAAGAGTTGTTTAGGATTGTTGGCTAGTGAGGTGAAGAGGGTGTTGAGAAAAGCTTGATAGGAGAGTTGGTTGGTAGAGTTGTATGTTTTAAGCATACATTTATAGTGGATGAAATCTTTGGCCAGATTGGATTTTCTACACAGGAGTGAAGCACATCTGGAGCCCCAATGGTGAAAACATTGTGTGCAGCGTGAGCTGAGAATTGATCAGGTCCAGGAGGAGGTTAGGGATAAATATTGAGCAGCAGATGAGGAGAGGGATTTAACATTAGGGATGTTAAAGTCCCCAATGATGGGGAGGTCACTGACTAGAATGTGTGGAAGCCAGGTGGCAAAGTGATCAAGAAACTGTGTGAGGCCTGGAGGATGATACACTTGTCTACCCACTACAGTTGGGGCAAGTGACAGCCACTCAGCTGTTGCGGAAGTGGACACTCCTGCTGATTTTGATTGATCTCAGACATTGAGCACACCACTTATTTGTCAACACACCGAAACATCTCCACCTGCACCTCCCTCATAGTGCAGTAGTTTGTCGGGTACGCCCTACTCCACCTTCTCTCAGCACAGCAGCCAGCCATCGGTCCCACACTTGTGGTCACGGAAAAGATTATTTCATCCCACACATCCCAAAGCAAAGAGCTTAATTTGACCACCTCCAATTTTTTGACAATAAAAATGCTGCCTTTTCACCTGGTGGATACAGATGGTTTCTGAAAGCTGATGGACATTGCATTCCCCCAGTATCTGTTGCCCAGTTGCCATTACTTCTTGAAAAAAGCTGTCCGTGTGGTACACCAGCTTGTCGCAGACAACTCCACCCATTCCTTAAGAAACTTTGTGTAACCACTGACACCTGAATGACCAAACATGGCCGGGGGCATTATATTTCACTCACTGGCCACTGAGTGACCTTGGTGTATGCAGGGCCAGGCGGGGGAAAGGGCTTCTCTCCAAGTCTTGAAATCCCCAAGACATTTGGGACAAACTCCTACATATACCTCTATATCCACTGCTCTGTCTCATCCACCTCCTCTAGGACTTTCAGCTGCACCCTTGACCTCTCCCTTAGTGTTGCAACAGTTCCTACAGAATTCACCTCACCTCTGTACTGAGCTGCCAGGGCTCTTCGCCATCAAGCAGTGTTTAAATTAAACTGCTTTGGAGATTTGAGTAACCAAATTTTATTTAGAACAACAGAGATAGGGGTACACAAATACAGACAAAGTGAACCTTCAATAAGAGGTGATGGTGAATCCGAACACTAGAAGGGAGTAAAGTTTACAATATATGTCCAAGCAATAAATATATAACGGTCAGTGCAGAAAAAATAACCTCCAATGCAGAAACAAGAAGAAATCAGAGCTAAGAGTATTAATTAATAAAACTGCTACCTCAAGAGAGGGTTACAAAGTAAGCAAAAATGTCTTACCAACGGTATTAGTAACTATGGTAAGTATACATACGCATATTGTGGTGTCATGGTCACAGGCAATCCTCAATTACAGCAAAGGGTATAATACTACACTTTGCTCATATAACAAATTGCTCTAAGCAGTATTACACATTAGCCCATCCAACCACAGTTATAGGGGGTACAGATTTACTGCACATTTACATTTATAGAGTACATCAGTGGTCTGTGCCAGTCTAATCTTTAGGGGTAGGGAGCTATATCGCTCACAGGGACCATAGGGCAGATTCTCAAAATCCCTATGTACCTTAGTGCTCCTCTTTAACCATCCCTACCCATGGAATAAAATGTGTGAACATCTCTGTAGAATTACCCATCTGTGTTTCCCCACAATCAGTTTTTGCAGATGGGGAGTTTTGACATTGTGTGACACATGGCTAATTGGGGCGTCACCAGTGAGGATTGTACTGTTTGTGATTTAAGGTGGAAAAACAGGAGGACAGGCCACTTGATGCAGTGCTTGCCATGAAATGTAGCAATTGCTCTTTGTGTCCCCATCCACAGCTCATATCGCTCTGCAACTGGCAAACAAAAAGACTGGAGTTGGCTGTCCAGTTACAGAGGTTATCACTTCCCTTAGCACACAACAAGCCAATGTTTGGTCAGTACAGTTTCAGTAACATTAGCAGTAGCACCTACCTCACATACACCTCCAGCACCTAACCTACTCCCCTTTCTAACAATCTTTTTCCCCTTACCCTTTCCTTCACAACCTCGGGATTTCCCACTCATGTTTTATACACACAAATTTGGAAAACACTTGTTTGAGGCCAAACACGGCCTTTATAGTATGAAATGAAGGTTTTGGCAGTGACTTGTTAGAGGCCAACTCAGCATTTTTAGGGGAAACAATGATTTGGCAATCACTGGTTTGAGGCCAAAAATACTTTTTTTTGTACAAATCGAAGGATTGAACAGCCACTTGTTAGAGACCAAACACAGCTTTTTTAGTATAAACTGAAAGATTTGTCAATCACTGATTAGAGGCCAAACATTGACTTTTTAGGGGAAGCGAAAGATTTTGCAGTCACTGCTTTAGAGCAAAAGTCTTTTTAGTACAAACTGAAGGGTTTGACAATCACTGGTTAAAGGCCAAACACAGCCTTTTTATGTGAAACTGGAGGATTTGGCAATCATTGCTTTAAGGGCAAACACCACATTTTAGGGGAAACTGAAGGATTTTTCAATCACTGGTTAGAGGCCACACACAGCCTTTTTAGGGGAAGCAATAATGGTCACTTTACACGTCCCGATATCGTCGTCCAACTTCGACAAAAAGCCACGTGATTAGTGCGTTGGCGCCGATATCGTTCGTGCGTTGTATGGTGTAAATGTGCAATGCGACGCAAGAACGATGCCAAAACGATATCGGGGAAGAATTGTGCAGGCTCTCCAACTGCCCGATATTGGATGGACGATCTGGCAGGATCGTGCTGTGTGACAGCCCAACACCGACTTGGAGAGCAACTTCCCCTATTCACTCCCATGTTAAATGGTCATTCCTGGGTCGCTTGTACAAGGGGGCGTATACATCGCAGTTGTGTTGCCTGCCGATATCGCCCTGTGTGACAGCTCCTATGCGATCTTGGATTGCAGCCAAAAAAGTGCGCGCTCCCGTGCCGTTGGATACAATATCGAAACGATGTTGGGACGTGTAAAGTGGCCATAAGATTTGGCAATCACTTGCTGTATGCAAAAAACACGGCTTTGGTAATGCACACAGATTTGTTGATCACACTTGTGCTCAGCAAAAAATGCCTATGTGCGGATGGACCCTCTCACCCTTCTATCTAATATGCGATCGAATAACTAGCTATCTATTTGTGTAACACGAACTGAGCAGAACTAAGCAGCATGGAGCAGTCAATTTGCATTTTCCTCGTCTTTCCCCTTTTTAAATTTATTTTGTTCTACAAAACTATCTCTCTGAAACTGTAAACAGGGAACACCATTGAAAGGCACATGATGCTAGAGTGTAATGAGAAATATATGTTGTGACAGCTAAACCACAGGCCTAACCTTTACAAGTGATAACAAGCTACACCTACATTTACCAGAGCTCATTTTACGGATGATATAACAGAAAACCTGTCACTGCAGCACTCTGCAGTCTTCAGATGCCTATGTCTGTCAAGTCAGTGTTTTACATTTTCCTCCAGTTCCTTATTAAATGTTTTTTTTAATTATTTTATATATTTATGGCAAGTGAATAATACATGAAGAAATTCCACAATGTGTGCAATATTGTGTTGCCTATAATGCTATTCATTAATCTATACGGCACTAACAGATGAAGCAGGTCGATGTGGTTAAAGGATAATTAGCAATTGATCAGCATCTGTGGAGTCAAATGAAAAGTCACATTTCTTCTTCCAATTGGCTTGAGATGTTGGATTTCTATAAGACACAAAGCTTTTTTTCTAAGTTTGATCTAATTCCGTAGCTCTGCGTTAGATTAGTGCTGTGTAATTGTCTTCTATCAGCCCATTAACTGTACTCTATGTGTCCTGTGAGTTTCTTTTCCTTACTTTTCTTTACCAACAGCATCAATAAGCTATGATGAAACTCTATAAATTTTAATGGTTTCCTAAGAATGTTGACACCTTTGAAGTGAAGTATAGTAGAAAAAAGAACAGAGGAAAGAAATAGAAGGCAGAAAAGAAAAAAAACTAGCCAGTATAGTCAAGAAGACTGCAGAACTTCAGATTCAAAATAAATTGGCAGGAATAGAGCTTCCTATGACACTATTATGGTCCCTTTACACGCGGCCACAGGAAGGTAGAAACCGGCAGGCATCGGAAACAATTGTGCCTGTTGCCTTGAAAAGACCACGATGTGGCTGCGTGTAATTCAGGACTTTCCTTCCTGTGTCTTCCCTGAAGGAAGGAAAGTCCTGAATTACACGCAGCCACATCGTGGTCTTTTCAAGGCAACAGACACAATTGTGTCCGATGCCTGCCGGTTTCTACCTTCCTGTGGCCGCGTGTAAAGGGACCATTAGGGTGTGTTCGTTTGTGTTGCAGATTTTTGACTTCTAAAATCTGCACCTATTGGAGAAATATGCACCCAAACCATCCTTGCCCACACTGTGCATTTTTGATGCGTTTTTGGTGCAGATTCATGCTTATTTTAAGGTGCGTTGTGACTGTTTAAATAAAGCTTTGATAGGCTAGGGTCACACATGCCATTCGTTTTTCTTAGGCTGCGTTTTGTGCCTCCTGTGCCCCTGAACGTTTTTTTCACTTAGGCATTTTTTCTTAAAAAACACATATGCGTTAACGCATGCGTTAACGCATGGTACCTATATGTACCATGTGCTAACGGATGCGTTTCCCATAGGAGTCCATGTTACAAAAACACTATGCGTTTTCTTCCTGCACACAAAAATGTTGCAGGCAGCATTTTTTGGGGGCAAGAAACAACAGACTAGCGTTTTTGAAAAACGCAGTGACACTTAAATGCCCCATCCGTTAACGGAATCCGTTTTTGGACTTAGGCCCCTTTCATATCAGTGGTAAACGCTGATCGCGGCAGTAGCGGTGAAAAAACCGCAACTGCCGCGATTACCGCATAACGGCCGCGATCACGGCACACTTGCAGCAAGCCCCATACAATGTCTATGGGGCTTGCGGTAAGTGTGCGGCAGGTGCGGCAAGTGCGATTTCAGCACTTGCGGCAGGTGCAGCCGCGAAAAAAACATGGCATACCGCTTGTTTTTTCGCGGGTGCATCTGCCACAAGTGCCGAAACTGCAACTACACCGCACTTGCCGCACCTGCCGCAAGCCCCATAGACATTGCATGGGGCTTGCTGCAGGTAAACCGTGAGGCCGTTATGCGGTAATCGCGGCAGTTGCGGTTTACCGCTGATGTGAAAGGGGCCTCAGAAAAAATAAGTCCAAAAAGTGATGCCAAAAACGGATCCAGGGCAAAAACGGATGCCATGTGTGACCCTAGCCATACTTTGTCTCTCCAAAAAAAAGATGTCATATCCCGCTCCTCCCCCTTCAACACTATCCCTTCCTGTGGATTTTAATGTAAATTAGGCACAAAATAAGCAACAAATACGCATTGGTGTGAACATTGCTGTGTATCTGCTGCTTATTTTGAGTTAACATGAAGGTCTGTGGGTGAAAAACATGGTAAAATCGGCTGCAAGAATTGACATGTTGCAAATTTTCCCACAATCAAATACGCAGCGAATACGCTGCGGAAAAATATGCAACATGTGGACAGTACTTTTTAAAGCCCATAGACTTTGCTGGTAAAACATGCTGCTGCACATTTAGTGCAGATTGTCTGCTTATACGCAGAAGAAACGCACCAAATACACGGCAAAATATGCATCTTGCACACGCAGCCTAAAGAGGACTTTTCACCAAATTTAGCATGTAAGGCCGGCTTCACACCATGGTTTTGTAGTGTCAAGTTCTGTCCGGTGTTTTGCAGGATGCACCGGACAGATCCTGACAGCATCGGACGAGCACAAACTGAGGGCAAATATGCCCTCCAATCCTGTTTTGTACAGGATTAATTTGTGCGCGTCTCTGCTGCTGTCGAGTGCTGAAATGTTAGCTCGCGTGTGCAGGAGAGCTTCCCACGGTGCTGAAATTTCAGCCGTGGAGCTCTACATTGTGCTGAACTTCAGCGCCAACTCTGAAATGCTGCTGTTCATGGTGCTGAATGAGCGTGGCTGCATTTCAGAGCCGCCGCTCTTCAGTAAAAGTATCCGGGAAATGATCCAGTTTGTTTGCCGAACCCGGGGTGATCCGGTGTCCATAGACGCCCATGTTATGGGCGCTGGATCGCCCTGGATCCAGGAGCATCCGGTTTTGTTCGTTTTTTGCACTGGACACAAAAAATGCTGCAGACTCCAATTTTGTGTCCAGGGCAAATAACGAACACAACCAAATCCAGCGGGAAAAGCACAAAACTGGAGGCCAAATAAGGCCAATCCGGAACCATAGAGCCACATGGGGCCAAACCGGATCAGGTTCTGTCTGGTTCAAACCAGACAGAACCTGACACCCCAAAACTGTGGTGTGATACTGGCCTAAGCTTGGAACATTATGGAATAGTGGCTGCAGAACTAAGTAAAACAGATTTTATTTTGAGCTTGCCTTCCTCTCCTCACATCTACACACTAGAAGCAGAATTATACATCATTACAAACCTTCCCAGATCTCATCTCATAGTCCAGTCAGCTCTCACATTCTCCCAATACTGACTGCCATGGGATGAGATCTGGAAATGTTTGGAATGATATATCATTCAGGTCTAGAGATGAGCGAACTGTGCTCGAACATGTTTGCGAATTTCAAATGCGGCACGGACATGGCTGATTCAGTTAGGTGTCGCAAATTTGAACACTTTCCCAAAAAGACGGTGAATGCGAATCTGTTCTGGAAAAAGTTCAAAATTTAAAATGGCCCTAAAACTTTTCCTGTTTATTTGTGGTCAAAATGCTTGCTGAAAGACTGGCTGTGCAACAGCGGTACCAAGAATCTACTGTATGTCTATAGTTACCAATATAATCTAATGATACTCCAGCTAAGGTGAATCATTTTACATAGCAGTATGTGCACAACTGTGTGATCATATATATAAAGTAGACCTTCAGTTGTTTTGCTCTTAAAAAAATTACAAATTTATTATTTATACATAATGGACAAACATACAAAGATAAGTTTATAGGATACAAGGTAAATATTAGGTCCAAAGTGATACAGTCAGATAAAGTGCTGTTTAGAGGTGTCCCTTTTATAACTGTAGTCCAGGTAACAATTGCATATTAGGATAAAAACATGCCTCAATACAGCAAGGAAAATATCCACCATGACATAAAGATCATATCAGGTACTTACAGTGATGGTATACCAGAGCAATACATCATGGGGCAAAGGCAGGTTTACATATATACATGAACATTAATCTTATGGTTAAATCCAACCTGTTAGCTCTCAAATAAAGTGCTCATGCCATAAACTGAAAATTGACCTAAGGTTCATTGATGCCTATATGGCAGACATTTCCAAGTAAAGTGCTAAGTGTTACCAGTAGTATGCAGACTGGGAGACCCGGTACTATGCCAGTCCCGATGTACGATTCACATGTCCAGCTTCCTAATGGGGCATCTATAGTTACCAGTGTGGTTGACCAGATCTGTTTGTAACCATGACATGCAATCCCAAGAGGACTAAAACTACCCAAAATTTCAAAGAGTGGCAACGTGTAGAACATAGAAAACATATATATAAAACTCAAACTTTATTAGATTATGCAAACTCAAACAACAAAAAAGGGGTTAAAAACTTAAGTGCACAGTGAAAGAGATCTAGGCCCTGCACACTATACTCCCTCCTTTCCCCTACCTTACGGCGGGGGTTGGCACCCTACAAAATTGATGTGGCGCCCCCACTCCACGTCGACTATCCCTCTGCTTGCCCTATAAAGTATGAGACAGTGCAAGGGGTCAATTGGAAAAGATTAGAGGGTTTTAGTCAAATAGGTACACCATGTACTCAGTGGTAAAAATTTGGTGACTTTCCCTAATAATACAGCCCTGCCTAATGGTGGGGGTTGGTGCCCTAAAGCACGATGTGGCACCCCCACTCCCCACTGGCTGGCACCCAGGTCTGCCCCTACACTTCAAGTATCAACATTATTAGGGATCTGTAGTGTTTGAAACGGGGTATATAGGACCATATGGCACTTATCTTAGTACCTGTTTTCAGAGTTTGCCACACTCAATGCTTCTGATCTTGAAGCATAAGCATTGAGGGTGGCAAACCCTCAATCAAATTTCTTTTCTTTTATTGAGTGACGATGAGAAGCGTATGGAAAAGCATATGGAAAAGTGTATGGATCTACCTGTAGCAAAGCATTTTTCGAGCCTTGACCACAGTGAAAACGATATGAGGCTGCTCATTTTAAAAAGCAACTTCAAATCTCAGAGAGAGAGAAGAATTTGGGAATACAAACTGATAATGACCTTTGACACATTCATAACAGGATTAAATGTTTCACATGAATTCATGCGTTTTTATATAAAACTAGATGGTGGCCTGATTCTAGCGCATCGGGTATTCTAGAATATGTGGGTGTGCGGCGGTGCGGGCGTATGGCAGTGCGGGTGTACGGCGGTGGTGTGCGGTGCGGTGCGCCCATTGTACCGGCTGCAGGAGTGTGCCCCACGTTCTCCCCCTCCAGGATTCTTCAGCTCGTCTCTCACCCTAGCATGTTTCTTCTTCTTCTCCAGCATAGATCAACAATTCCAAGGCTTCAGGAGGCGGAGTTAATAGGGGGCATCATAGTAGGCGTGTCCAAGCGCATAGCCCTGATGTGGTGGGCTTGCCCTTGTTCACAGCCATTATGACACCCCTTTGGTAGCTCCACCCCCACCCCTGCGGCCTTTGAATTTCTGGAGTCTATGCCACAAAAAGAAGAAGAAGGATGGCAGGGTGAGCGGCGGGCAGATGGAGCATAGAGCGGCGGCCGGGAGGGAGCGTGGAGCAGGTGAGCAGCAGGCAGGAGACTGAGTGGAGCGGGGCCGGGAGGCCAGGCGGCCTGTGCCTGTTTTGCTGTAATGGAAATCCCGCTTCGCTGATTGGTTTCACCCAGCCAGCCGTGAACAATCAGCAACGCGGGTTTTGCGTTAGAGACAGTGTGACGTGAGTGCAAGGTGAGTGCAGGGCTAAGTGTGAGGTGAGTTCAAGGTGAGTGTATGGCTAAGTGTGAGGTGAATGCAAGGTGAGTGTGACATGAGTGCATGGCTAAGTATGATGTGAGTGCAGGACAAAGTGTGACGTGAGTGCAGGGCAGAGTGTGACGTGAGTGCAGGGCAGAGTGTGACGTGAGTGCAGGACAGAGTGTGACGTGAGTGCAGGACAGAGTGTGACATGAGTGCAGGACATAGTATGATGTGAGTGCAGGGCAGAGTGTGACGTGAGTGCAGGGCAGAGTGTGACGTGAGTGCAGGACAGAGTGTAATGTGAGTGCAGGGTAGAGTGTGACGTGAGTGCAGGGTAAGTGTGAGTGGTGGGTGAGTGTGAGTGCAGGGTGAGTGTAGGGTGTAAGTGGTCTGCAGTACCTGGCTCCTGGTGCTGTGTGCGTTTAGCTTAAGGACCCCTGGTGATGTCACAGCCATGTGATCTTGCTCCGGCCATGATTGTGACATCATCAGAGGTCCTGTAAGTATAGAACCCCCGTCACACATAACGACACACCAGCGATACCGATAACGAGACGACCTGGCCAGGATCGCTGGTGCATCATTTTCACATAGCTGTTCATTTCAAATAGCGGGATGGGAAAGCTGACAGTGAAGTTAGCTTTCCCGCCTGCTATGTGAGTGTAGCGCTGTCGTCTCTGTCACGGCAATCCCGCGTCGCTAATGCGCCGCTAGTGCTTTTTTTGTAAAAAACATATTTGCCGTTATGCATTTCAGATTAATTTCCTCTATGCACAGGGGTGCAGAAAGGCTCTCTGCTGCCTGAGCCTAGGTGAGGGCCGGGGGAAAAGGGCTTGCTGTCGGCGCCGCAGGTGAGGAGCGGGGGGATTGCTGTTGGCGGCCGCAGGTGGGAGGGGTGGGGTTGCTGTCGACGGCAGCGGGTGAGGAGCGGGGAGGGGGGTGCTGTCGGTAGCTGCCGCTGGTGATTTTACCTTGTGCAGTCGGGGCACGTCACACAGGGAGCCGGCTGCATGGTGCAGGCGCCGCCCCCTTCTGCTCTGAGGCTACCCTTGCCTCCTTGCCGCCTGAGCCTAAAGGCTCATATTGACCATTGGACAGTGCAGCCCTGCCTATGCATGGCACACATCCCCTATGCATGGCACACGTTCCCTATGTGTGGCACACATCCCCTATGCTTGGCACACTTCTCCTATGCATGGCACACGTCCATTATGCATGGCACACGTCCCCTATGCATGACACATGTTGACTATGTATGGCACACATCCCCTATGCATGTCACATGTCCATTATGCATGGCACATGTCCCCTATGCCTGGCACACATCCCCATGCTTGGCACATATCCCCTATGCAGGGCACACGTCCCCTATGCATGGCACATGTCCATTGTGCATGACACACATCCCCTATGCATGGCACACGTCCATTATGCATGGCACACGTCCCCTATGCATGGCACACGTCCACTATGCATGGCACAAATCCCCTATGCATGGCATACATCCCCTATGCATGTCACATGTTCATTATGCATGGCACACATCCCCTATGCATGGCACACATCCCCTATGCGTTGCACACATCCCCTATGCATGACACACGCTCCCTATGCATGGCACATGTCCCCTATGCGTGGCACACGTCCCCTATGCGTGGCACACGTTCCCTATGCAGGGCACACGTCCCCTATGCAGGGCACATGTCCCCTATGTGTGGCACATGCCCCCCTGTGTTAGATATGGCCCCTATGCTGTTCTATTGTTCCCTCCTCTAGCGCTGATCTCCCGGTCTCCCTCTGTGCAGCTGTGATCGGCAGAGATGATGCTGCAGAGCTCCTCCACTTCCTGGTTCTGTGCGGTCATGTGATCGGCACAACAGAGAGTGACATCTTCTCTGCGTGCGATCACAGCAGCAGCCGGGAGACCGGAGAGACACCGGGAGATCAGCGCTGGAGGAGGAGCCAGGAGGTAAGTATAGAGTTTATTATTTTACTATGGCAGCAGCATGGGGGCCATATCTAACATAAGGGGGGCATGTGCCATCACAGGGGGATGCAGGACCATATAATATGTGCCGCTCCCCCAGCCCATCACCATGGTGTGGTTTCAGCACCATGGTGATGGAGAGCGGCTATGCATATTATATGAGCGGGAGCAGGAGATCTCCTGCTCCCTCCTGCAGCCTCCACCAGCCTCCCCCAGCTCACATTTTCCGGTACACCGTACCGTTGCAAAAAAACACTTTCTGTCGCTGTCGCCAGGTTTTGAATGAGCGTGGCTGTTTTGCATACGCTGCGCTCATTGGTTGCCGCGGCTGGCTGATTTTGGCATCAGACAGACACGATTAGGAGATTATATAGTAGATGAAAGGGCATTTGAGGATATCAGATTTATGCGTTCTTATATAAAATGAATGGGCATTTGGGGATATCACATCTTGCAACAGACTCAAGTTAGAGGACAATGAACTTTTGACACTTCTTAAGTGAACTGTCTCGCTTCGATTTATTGCCCTCTACAACTGAAGAATCTTTAGGTCTCCACAGGCCATCATAGAACAATAATACAATCATTTCCTCTTATCTTAAAATTTTGACTTTATTTTCCCAGCTCCTTTCCCCCTCCCTAGCCTTACCCTGCTTTATCCAAATCAAACAAAGTGGGAGGTTTCAGGTCCTTTTATACTATATACATCAAAATCAGATGTGCCATGTTTTCAATAATGAATTTATTGAGGTAAATATGAGTACATATAAAATTCATTTCATAGCACAGACAGATGATATACATATTTTACATTTTTTTATTTATTTCATAGATGATCAATAATTAAAGTGAGATTGTGACATTTAAAATTTCCAAGTAGAAGAGTGGTACCCCCTCTGTATGGACATGAGGTAGTTAACAAGGATCTGTGGGTATTAGATACAAATTCATTCCATATATAATGTGCATGTTATGTTACAAGTCAGAGTAAAATGAGAGGCTGATTGTAAGAACAGTATACTACCCCCATTGGGGGGAACCCTGTGGAGTATTGTTGGACATTGTCCTATATATCACTCCTACAGTTCATCCACCTCTGGGTGAGCATTATTTACAATCAACCCCTATGCTGTATATTACACACACACAATATTCATATTGGAATTACAAGTTTCTCCTCCTCCCACATCCTCCGCACTTACCCATGTCCTAGGGGGGGAATTGAGTGTCCGGGTGCCCCCAGACGCGTTTCGCTTTAGGCTTTATCAATGGGGTTCGTATCTACCCGCCGGCCGGCATCTTTTTATATCTGTACTGCACTCCCATGCACGTGTGCCCCATTTCCGCTCCGCCTCCTCCACGCCGACCTGAGGCCAATCCCAAGGAAGGAGAGTCAGTGGCCACCTGATCTCATCCAACCTATCCGGGATGCCTGCGATGTCACTGGGGGGGCAGGACCGGATGTTACACAAAACATTCCTCTCCAATGGTGCTGTACTTAGGGCGGAAGTGTAATTTCCACCATTTTAGAAGCTGGTGTGTTATTAAAAACATTATAGTAACCTCACAGTGAGGGCGGAAGCCACAATTCCGCCATTTAGGTACAGGCACTCCACATAGTTCTTACAAATAACAGCTTTTAAAGATACTGGGGGTAAGTTAGAACAGAGGGAAGTGCATATAAAGGGTCCGATCCTGTAATAAACAGGAATGTATCACATTGTCCCTAAATTATGTATACCTCAATTATAACATCCCCTACTACGGTGTATTAATACCTATACATACAGGCTGGATATACGTCCATCTGCCAACACCCGTTCACCCATGTAAACTCATGCGCAACGGGATTGGCACCCGGCGCGCATCCCTCCAATTAACTACATGTGTATACATGGTTATCACCGCATCCGGAGATTCCCCATCACATAGAGCAATAACCAGTTAATCCCTGGTATGATTTCCCATGAATACAATTTCCATCATTACTACGATCTTTACACTTCTTCTTCCCCTATTTAGAACTATATGCAAAGTGATATCCATCGGAGATTATTCAGGAGGCAGTCATCATAATCAGATGTCGCATGGCTGTACGGTTACGTAGTATCATACTCATATCTGGAAAATTAGGAAAAGTGAATAAGAAAGTGAATTAAAAATTATATTTAAAAACACTTAATAAATGATGAAGTCAGCAGTTTATAGCAAAAACAAGTTCCTTATAGGAAGGGCACAAAACTCAATTTCTCGTTTAATCCCTTCGGGCTCATCGTGTCTAGTTTTACAATCCATTTGCACTCCAACTGTGCTAGCCTCTTAATGTAATTCCCACTCCGAGATCCCAGATTCAAGGTATCAATACCTCTGGCTTTGAAACCTGCTGGGTTGCAATTGTGTTTTTTCTTAAAATGTCGGGGTATGGTCTTTAATAGGGGGTTATCCACTTCCAATTTCGCTGCAGCTTTAATATCGCGAACATGTTCGCCTATTCTGACACGTAATTCCCGTGTGGCTAGTCCAATATAGACCAAACAACACGGGCATGTCTCATAGTAAATGACATTAGTTGTCGAACAACTTATATACTTTAAGATCTTATATTCATTTTCACCCCTACTATCCACAAATGAGGTGGATCTGACCATACTCCGACACCCCTTGCAATCACCGCAGGGATAAAAGCCTATCCTGGGTTTTGTATCTCCAATGGTGGGTTGATTTTTCTGCACATAATGACTATGCACTACTGTATCCCTTAAATTACGACCCCTCCTTGCGGTCATGGCAGGATGGGCTGTAAGAACTTGTTTGAAGGAGTCTTCCCTCCTTAATATGTCCCAATGTTGTTTCATGATTTGTCTCATGCTGCCCCACTGATCATTGAATGTAGAGATAAACCTGATTGTTTTTTGATCAGTTTCTCTCAATTTTGGTTTTGGTACAAGGAAACTCTCTCTAGGAGTTCTTAAGGCTCTTTGATATCCATTTTTTATACTCCTTTTTGTATATCCTCTCGCCAAAAATCGCTCCCTCAAATCACACGCCTGTTCCTGAAAATAGCTCTCTATGGAACAAACCCTTCTGGCCCTTAGAAATTGGCCAGTGGGAATAGCTGTTATTGTAGATGGCGTGTGACTAGAGGTCGCGTGGAGCAGGGCATTCACGGATGTTGTTTTTCGGAACATATTAGTCTGTAATGAGCTGTCCGGATGGACCACCAGTTTTATGTCGAGGAACTCAGCTTCCGAGCTATGTTCCTTAAAGGTTAGTTTTATGTTATACTTGTTGGTATTCAGCATTTTTTTGAACTCCCTCAGTTCCTCACCTGTTCCTGTCCATAGGACCAGAACATCATCTATAAACCTTAGCCAGCACTGCGCATGGGACGCGGCCCACGCGCCATCCCCGAAAACCTCCCTCTCCCAATATCCGAGAAAGAGGTTGGCGTAGGATGGCACGCAGGCCGCGCCCATCGCAGTGCCTCTGCATTGCAGGTAATAGCGGTTCTTGAACAGGAAGTAGCTGTGAGTAAGTATATATTCTAACAACTCCAATATCAGTCTCACCAGTGGTCCATCCAGACTGCTCATATTCAGATAGAACTCTACAGCCCTAAGGCCATCCTGATGTTCAATGCAGGAGTATAATCCTTCCACATCGGCAGTAATTAGGGTAGTGCCAGGATCCACAAAGACCCCATTAATCTGCCGCAGGACGTCCGTTGTATCCCTGACATAGGAGGGAAGAGTTTCCACCAGAGGGTGCAGGTAAAATTTGATAAACCTGCACGCTGGTTCACAAATCCCCCCTATGCCAGAGACTATCGGACGCCCTGGGGGGACAAGGGGGTCCTTGTGGATCTTTGGCAGTAGATAGAAAGTCGGAGTGGTGGGTAATGACACAATGAGACCCTCAAAGATTTGTTTGGGTATGATACCATGCTGGAAAGCTTGTTCGAGAATCCCGAACAGCTCCACTTCAAATTTCTTCCCAGGATTTGAGGGCAGTATGCTATAGGATTCTTTATCCTTCAGCTGCCTCATTACCTCTCACTCATACATGCTCGTGTGCCATATGACCACGTTCCCCCCCTTATCCGCAGGTTTAACAACCACGTCAGAGAGTGCCTCTATTTCTTGTAATGCTTCTCTCTGACGTCTCGTCAAGTTGTCTTTTCTTATTCTCCTGTTTTCCAATTTTTTGAGGTCCTCCACCACCCTCTTATAGAAGACCTCAACTTCCGGGCAAAGGGAAACAGGGGGGAACGTGGTCGACCTAGGGTATAAGCATTTAGGAAATTTACCTTGTGTCTCAAGCTCCGAGTCCGACTCCAATGTCTCCAAATCACTTAAAGCTTCCCTCTCCATTTGTGACAATCCATCACCAACCCTTCGTTTTAGGTGCAACTTGTGTAGAATAAGTCTCCAGGTGAATAGGTTTAGATCCTTTAACACTGTAAAATAATTGAAGCGGTTAACAGGAGAAAAGGTCAAACCTAATTTCAATACCTCAATCTGTGGTTCTGATAAATTAATTACCTCCAGATTGTTTTTGCTCCTTTTATCCACTGGTTTTGGAGGTGTGATGGATCTTTTACCAACTCCTGATCCCAATCCCGTCAGACCACTTGGTCTTCCTAGTGGTAAGAATCCACCCTCTCCACCCATTGCACCTTCTTCCTCAAGTGATCATAAAGAGGAAAGAGATATGGAGACATTGGCAGGTGCCGGAGTCGGAGCCTGAGGTTGTTCCTTAGGTGGGGTTTAGGTTTGTTCTTTTTCTTACCCCCCCATCTATAAACTGTGTTATTCCGGTAGTCTTCGGAATCCCGTTTATACTTCTTAGCTTTTGTCGAGATAATTTCCTTTTCCCATTTCAGGTAATTGGAGTCTAGATCCCTTTCCAGCTGACCTAACTGTTCCTCCGACATCCGTTCTGCCAGACCTATTTTTACTTCCTCAATCTCTTTCTCCAGCTCTTTCAGAGACTCAGAGTTTAAGCCCACCACGAGCATGTAGAGGAGAGGTCTTCCCATTTCTTTTTTACCTCATTGTTTTCAATTTTAATTGAATGTATATAGTATAAAAGGACCTGAAACCTCCCACTTTGTTTGATTTGGATAAATTGTTTGTTTAGGAGGGGTCCATCCTGGCCAATGGCCAATCTAATGACACACATTGTAAGGACAACCTCTTTGATGTTATTACCCTGCTTTATGTCACCTGTCGTATTTACTACAGCATCTAACACTGCATATGTACAGTATATATGTATGTGTCTTCAGAATTTGTGTCATTAACTATAAAAAGCTAAGTGTAAAAATCTGCACAGAAAGTCACACGAAAACTCTGTTGTAATAAAAAATCCAAGTTAGCAGCAAGTGTTGTCCAAAAAAAGTATCAAAAACAGGGTTTTTGGTTTGTAGGTTATTTGTAAAAAAGGTACAGTAAGCTGCTTCACCAACGCCACAGTAACCCTGATTGAAGCAGTCCCTAGCTGATGTATTTAAAATATACTTATGTGTGAACATACCTTTAGACAGGACTCAGGCAGGACTTCATATAATATGGGCTGTCTGTGAAGTAGTTTTTGTGTGCAAAATGCATAAGGGATTGGCTGGGAACCTCCCTCTTCCTGCAGAGCAGGAATAATACTAGGCACAGATAAATATGAGCTGTGCACACGATGAACGCGTCTGCATAACCACGTCCATTCACCACCAAAACTGAAATATAAAAAGCTGAGTGCAAAAATCCGCACAGAAAATCACACAAGTATCTGTCTAGAGGTATGTTCACACATAAGCAGCTTTTAAATACATCAGCTAGGCACTGCTTCAATCAGGGTTACTTTGTTGTTGGTGAAGCAGCTTACTGTACCTTCTTTGCAACTAACGTACAAACCAAAACCCCTGTTTTTGATACTTTTTTGGACAGCACTTGCTGGTAACTTGGATTTTTTATTACAACAGAGTTTTCATGTGATTTTCTGTGCGGATTTTTGCACTCAGCTTTTTATAGTTCAGTTTTGGTGGTGAATGCAGATATGTTCATCGTGTGCACAGATCATATTTATCTGCGCCTTTGTGTCATTAACAGCCTGACGAAGGGGCCATAGTGTCCCGAAAGCTTGCTATGTTTACCATCTTTTCAGTTAGCCATTAAAAGGTATCAACCACTGAGGACTCTCAGATTCCAATATTTTTCTATCTACTGGCTAACACGGTACAAACATTCTTTACCTTACTTTTACTGAGAAATTCCTGAACACTACATTTGGAAACAAGGCACAGGGGAACCACGAAAGCAAGAAGGCAAAAAAGTTGTGGGAAGAATGTATATGGTGAGTGTAAAAGATCAAGAACATCATAATTTACGTTGTTGTTATTGCATGTAAAAGGCGCAACAAGTTTTCAGAGCATCGAATTTGAAAATGCTGTTGCACATCAAACGTTTAAAGATGCTGCGTTAGCACTAGGATTTTTAATAGATGACAGTGTGTGGAGATGTACTGTATTAGATGCCATCATTCTTAATACGCCTAAACAACTTCGGGAGATGTTTGCTTACATCTGTATTTTTGGGTCCCACACAAATCCACTGGAGTTGTGGAATGAGTTTAAGGAACATTTTTTAAAAGACTACTGTCCTAAACACCACAACACAACTGAAGATTGTATCAATTGTGAAGGCTACGCTATGAAAGATGTGCAGGATGTGCTGCTGTTCAATGCGAATTATTTTGCTTATTTCAATTTACCATGACCAGGAAATAAAAAAATTCAACTCCATGAGGACTACGATAAAGTTTATGAGTTGGCGAGAGCTGCAGAAATGAATGAAACTCTCGATCTGGAGCAACATTTTGCCTATGATGCCATTATTCAAGCTTTACCAGACAGCAGTTTAACACCAAAGTGCTTCTTTATTGATGGTCCTGGTGGCAATGGAAAAGCCTACCTGTATGATCTACTCACACAGTATTTAAGAGGATAAGCCACAACAGGAAAGGTAACTTGCTGCAAGGAGGATGAACAATGCACTCTCTTTACGGCATACCAATTCCAATCAGGATTAAGATTCATGCTAATGCTGCCAGACAGTTACAAACTACTAAACCTTTTAGCATTGATGAGTGCACAATTGTGTGTGGATTCCAGCTCACCATTGACACCTTAAGTCAGTTTTCATGGAGCATAGGAGGCTGGTCTTGCCATGACCCGAGAGCCCATCATTAAAGTAGAATGAATCCAGCTGTGAACAAGAAGATTTTTTTTCCGTCTTTATTTCATTGAAAGTGCATACAAAGAAGAGTGTTCATGGTCAGTGTGATCTCAGTCAACGGATGTTGCATGCATCCTTACTCATGCACTTTAAGTGAATAAAAAAAAGAGGAAAAATTCTTCATGTATAGAGATGGATTCATTCTACTTTACTAATGAGGGAACAATGGCACAAAACCATGCATTGAATCTCATAGATAGACTTCTATAAGATGTAATGACAACGCATGTTGCTCAAAAAAATCAAGTACCCTTTGGTGGTAAAGTTTTCGTTCTTGGAGGACAACAATTCAGACAATGCTTTCCCACACTTGTAAATGACACAAGAACAGAAATTGTAGACTGTTGTCTTAAATATTCAAAACATTGGAACATTGGAAAAACTTTACAAAACTTCTGCTATTCAATAAAATGCCCTCGACTGAATATAGCAGTCAGTTGCTCAAACAAGGAAGTTAACACAACCTTGGAGATGATATAGTACAAATTCCTGCAGACATGCTGTGCACTGGCTCTATAGCTACAGATATCTTAGGAGAAAGCATTCTCAATTATGACAAAGAAAGCATTAACACTGCTACATCACATGCTATGCCTGAAGAATGATGATGTAGACCTTCTAAACTGTAGAATAATGGATAGAATAAGTGGTCAGTACATTTTACATACAAGCGACGATTCTGTGGATCCTGATGATGCTGATACACATGACAAGTACCCATTGGAATTTTTTAAATGTCTGACGCCATCCTGAATGACACCATATTGACTACAACTTAAAATTGGCACTATAGTAATGCTACTTAGTGTTGTAAACACGAACAAAGATCCCTACAATGGAACTTAATTGATTGTAACAACCTTAGACCCCAACATCATTCAGGCCAAAGTGATTACTGGATCCACAAAAGAGGACATTATTTTTTTTCATGGTTAGATTTATGTCCTTACAAGTCTGGATTACCTTTTAAAATAAGACAATGACAGTTTCCGGTGAAGCCAGCTTTTGCAATGACCATCAACAAGTCAGACCCTTAATCGAGAGGGAATTCATTTACCAGGACCTGCATTTGGCAACTGTACATTGCCTTCTTAAGAGTGATGTAAATGTCCAAAGTTATTGATACGTCACTGAAAAAGGGCAAATTGAAAATTATAATAGTGGAAAAAATATATGCTAGAAAATGAAAGCTTACAAAAATAAATTTAAATTAACATTTTTAATTTGTAATTGTTAATATCAGTAAAAAGTATACTTCAAAAAATTTTAAAAAATATATATATTTGACATATTAATCAAATGGGTTTCCTTTTAAATATTTGTTTTAATTTGAAATTGTATCATAATTTATTAATGAATACATTAAAATGTTTTATTTTTTGGTTTGGGTTTCATTTTAGACTATTAAACTGCTATTGCAACCCCGTTTCACATTAACCTTTATTTTTTTTTACTTTTTTTAAATTTTAATAATTTTAAACCCTTAACAACATGCTTCAACTGCACACGGTTTACAAACCCCCCCCATTTAGTGTGTTTTTTACAATGCATATACATGTATATACCCTAAAATTTTTGTATATATTTTTTTTTTTCTGGTACTGTTTAATTCATGTAAGTATTTTTTTAAAAATTATTGTCTTGTTTTTCCCCTCCAAAAAAAATAATTTTTCTTCTTGTTATATCGGGAGTGAATTTTTTTATGCTATGTATTTATTTGATTTGGGAAAAAATTTTAAAGGGAGGCTTTTGGGGGAAAATTTTCGGGGATCATAAAAACGTCTTGTCGACCAAAACCTTTTTTCCCCAAATTTGTTGTGTTCCCTTTTTCCATGAGATTCCCCATTTATTACAGCATTAACTTTAAATTTTCAATGCATGTTAAATTTTTTTTGTTTCCCCCTTAAATTGTTATTTTACTCAAAAAGCAATTAATTAGTTATTTTATACAAAAAAAACAATTAGATTAGCTTTAAACCCCCCAGAAGCATATTAATAATATTTTTAAAACTG
>JARQOC010000001.1:226905377-226992831 GCA_033576535.1 Allobates femoralis | reverse complement strand
ATCAGCCAGTCAATGAATTTTGTTGACCATACACTCTTTATGAGAATAGTGGGATAAGCTAATTATTGATGTTATAATGCCCATTATTAGTAATATATGCCTAATATTTTTCTTTCAAAGCCCTGCAATATACTGTATGTGTACTGATGTCTAGTTTAGACTATAGCATTTGCATAGAGTGCCGACGAAGATTGTCAGTAGCACTAGTAGCACTATGCTGTACAGGCTCAATATTAGGTGGAACCAAGAGATGTAAAATCCAAGCTTGGTGCTGTTTGACAGTTCAGGTATGTGCTGAAGTAGGGCATTCACTCCTTTTATCTCGCTGAGAGTGCTTTCCAAGATCTGAGAGCAGCAGAGAACAACAATTGAAGGCTGTCCGGAATAGTCTGTCCTTCAGTCAGGTCCCCTGTGAAGGCTGTGCTGCAGGAGTGAGATTTGCATGCATGGCAGCCCTGATTTGCCTACCGTATGACAGAATTGCTGGAGAGATAGAGCTGTATACGGCTATGTGTACACAGTGCATTTTTGATGCGTATTTTAGAGCAGCTTTGTTTCAAAACTGCCAGCCAATCCTTATGCCAGTAAAGTTAATGAGAAATCTCAAGTATTGTGCACATGTTGCTTTTTTTCATTGCAGATTTGGTGCAGAAATAAATCTGTAGCATGTCAATTATTGCAGTGTTTTTGCAGAGTACATCCACCCCAGAATGCATGGAGAATGCATGGGAAAATTGGATGCCAACAATTTATTAAAAAAGTAGAAAATATGTATCAAAAATACTTAAAAAATGCATTGCGTTTTTGGTGCGTTTCTCTGCCAGGAGAGGCAGATTTGGTGCAGAAAAACCAAATACCCAACGTGAGCACACACCCTACGTCAAGACTGTGGGATAGCCATTCTGATTTATTTTTACATCATCACGAGACGTGGTATTTTGATGATGATTCAATGTCTACTTTCCGTTAAATTTAACTGTGTCTAAATCTATGAGATACTTACAATCTGAAAACATGTTTGCATTCTTCTACTCTACATTTTGATAGATATATAGATATGTTGCCTCAAAATATAAACATTTGTGAATTATGATAACTTGTAAGACTAAGGTTTATTTGTTATATTTAATGTATTTCTAATTATTAATGAATTGTAGAAATGTCACTAATCTTTACTGCATGAATAAATACAGGTCTTCTACATCGGTAAAGTGTCTGTTCATTTGATTGGAAAGTGCTGTTTCTGGAAGAACAATATATTTAATCTTTTACGGAAAAAAAGCAAACTTTTTAAATCTGTCCTCATAAGAAAAATAGATTTCTTATTTCATAAAACTAAATGCTCTTTCCTCATAAAGTTCACTATAATAGAAAAGAATAGCTGGGCCACATTTTGCATTACAGGATTTGTCCAGAATTCATGTCAGCAGCAGGCGCAGTTCATTGGATGTAAAATAAATGAATAACAACAAAGATTTACAAGCTTCACAGCCAGTGGTCACAGATGAATAATAGATTATATATTTATACTGACACACAATATGCTTCATGCTCTTTGCGCTGGAGGAATCCTCAATGTATTGCAATCTGACTGGCAGCAGAAGGGGATGGGAAAATGTGATATTCTTGCTCATATTTATTGTATTGTTGGCAGAATCTGGCTAATTTCAAAGCATGCAGTTGCCTTTGTAATAGGACTTTATAGTTTAAGGATGAAAGAAGACAAAAGTCCATCAAGCGCAACCTATGACCTAATATGCTGATCCAGAGAAAGAAAAAAACCAGATGAGGCAGATGCTACTTGCCCCATATTAGGGGTAAATTCCCTCCTTTTCTTTTCAAAATTCGTTTTATTGAAAATATAAAGATCAAAACAAAGTATGAACTGGAATAGCATAAGATAACGTATCAGGCAGTATTAGAAATGCAGTACAACACAATAGGCACTCAGTGGAGAATGTAACGGAAATATGAAAAAGTTCGAAATAATGTTACAAGACTCAAGGTTCGAGAGAGGTAGTGCCTTGTATTTTATTCAATAAAGCTGCAGGTTGTAACTTCAAAAGAGATTGAGAGTCCATTTTGATGGATTAGGCTTGCCTAGATATTCGTCAAAATCAAAAGATTTAATATTCAACTTAAAAACAATAGCAATTGGATAGCTATAGGGTGAGGGGGGCGATAAGAGAGATAGTAAGGAAAGATTAAAGAGGTAGGATAGAGAGGAGAGGGGGAAGGGCTGGGAGGCACAGTAGAGAGTAGAGGATCTTATGATGTAACCATAGCAGGTTCTCAGACCTGTTATTCAAGGTGGAAGACCTGTATTGGATCCACGGACACCAAGTATCCAAAAAGGTTGTTTGTGTGTGATTCACCAATGCCACCGTTTTGGCAACATGGAACAGTAAGTGCACTTTCTCTTGAAGCTGTACTAGTGTGGGTAGATTAGGAGATTTCCAGTATATCGGAATTAACAATTTTGCTGCAGTGAGGATGTGTTGTGCTAAGGTAGAAGCTTTTCTGTGATTAGGCCAGATCAGAATTCCCTCCTGACTCCACATATGGTGATAACACTAGTTCCCGTCAATATCTCATCATAGAATTAAGAACCTATCTTTATTATTATATTTTTCAAGAATGGCATCCAAGCTCTCCTAGAATGTTTTTAGTGAATCACCTTTTACAACATCACATAGCAAAGAGGTCCATAATCCAGCCACATATCTACGGGTTGGGGAGAGTGAGGAATTTTTCTTTGTTCAGGGTGCAGCCGCAGGTGGTGCCATCGGACTGCCTGATGCAGCAATCCAAAGTATCTCCACAGCGGCTACATTTTTCCACCCCCTTAGTGGGAGTTGGCTATTCTGAGTAGAGATGAGCGAACCTTTTGAAGTTCAGGTTCACTTCAGTTCATCAAACTGGCATATGTTTGACAAACAGATCGGCAAAGAGTTTGCCGAACTTCCAAACCTCATTCAAATCAATGGGAAGCAAAATTAATGGCATTGAAAACAATTTCAAAAGGGCCCAAAAGCTGCCAAACACAGTTCAAACCATTTTACAGTAAAGACCCGATTTTTTGGCACAGTAATTAGCTTCTTAGATTATTGGTTACCAAGCTTCAGCACCACTGTCACCTTACTTCCGGGCCCGCTCATTAATGTCAGACACTTGTTTAAAGTTAGTTACCATGCCCACGCTCACTGCCAGCATCTGTGATTGATTGCCAGTATGTCAAAAAACAGATGTCAGATTACTGTAAAAATAAACAAATAATTGCAAACATTGGGGTGAGTTCCCCCTCAATTTTGATACCAGCCACAGTAAAGTGCATGGCTGGTGGTTGGTATTTTTCCTCTGGGAGGTACATAGTTACTTTTCCCCGACATGGTAAGAGTAGCAGCCCATAGCCGATCCAGTATATGGCACATTCATTAGAAGCATCATATTCTGGGGCTACATCCCGGCTCATTTTGCTGCCCTGGTGTGGTGGCAAATGGGGTAATAGAAGAGTTTAATTACATATGCGTATTGTCAGCTGTCATCAGTGCCTGGATTGATAATATTGAGTCATCTAAGATACCCCAACATTACGAATACAGTGGGGAAATAGTTAAAAGACGAAGACACAGAGAAAAATCCTTTATTGTAAATAAAACAGACAACCCACTTTCACCCATTTATTAAGCCAAACATACCCAGCTCCGACAGTAATCAACACAGTACGATATCCAGGGAAGTGCATTCAGCATGGCTACATTGCTATGACAGGAGCATTTAGCTGCAAGCTTCTGTACAGGGAGCAGCCGGCCATGCAGGTTGATGAATGTGAGACTAAAGGTACCATCACACGCCGCAATCTCGCCTGGAGATCTGAAAGGCGATGTGTCACCCCGGTGAAATCGCCGTGAAATTGCCTCATGGTGGCGGCGTGTGATAGGGCGATTTCGTGGCGATAAAGTGATGGAAAGAGCACTTTCTATGATTACCCGTAGGCGTACCTCAGCGTGCTGTAGTCCGCGCCCCGTCTGTGATGATTGGTGGGGGCTACTGTGTTCTCATTGGCTGTCAGTTGACACCGCGCCATATTTGAAGAGCTGTCCGTTCAACACCACACACATCTTCAGCTACACAATCGTCCGCAAACTCAGTGCAATTACGCGCAGCATAGAAAAGCGCAAGCTACGTTGTCCACGTGTATTATTAAGTTACGCTGTGTGGAGTATAGTGCCACACATGACAGCTCAGATGTTGGGCTACACATCGTAGATGGGTGCCATGGGCGATGCACTACAATCACTCTACGTGTGTGAATTTGGTGATACTGGTGTCCATAGTGTTGTTTGTAGCTTACCGCTATCATCTACAGACGCACACATAGCCATTCTTAATGTAATCCACTGTACTGCACATGACCGCTCCTGTGTGACACTTTGGTGCCTCGAAAGTGTGTTGCAGGAGCCACAATTGACGACACGAGCGTGTATTTGTGACAAACTCTGAAACACAATTGCGTCATGTATTAGCCAGCCTTCCGGAGCAGGCTGACCAATCATAACACAGTTGTGTTGTCCAATGAGCGTGTATGGGGCGCGGTGTAAACCACTGTGACACGCCTATCTTCTCGCAACACTGAACATGTATGCCCACATTGCCTTTGCGATTGCGGCGTGTGAAGCGGCGAGGGAATTAGGCAAGATTGGTTGCTGTGTAGGTGAGGCGACTTCCGGAGCGACACATTGCCTTAGCTTCAGGGCGCTATTGCGGCGTGTGATGCCGCCATCGGCGATCTGAGGCGGGCATGAAAAATGTGAGCGCGCACGTATTATCACCACACATTGCCAGCCGAGATTGCGGCGTGTGACGGTACCTTTACATGTCTGCTCTCAGTGGGAGAAAAAAAATAATAAGCTTGTAGTTGCGCCTGATGAAGAGACCTGAGAAGTCTCGAAAGCTTGCCATGTAACATCAATTACTTTATTTTTATAATTTTTAAATATTAAAAGGTATCACAACTATAAGATTATTATTTTGTTTCTCCCACTGAGAGCAATCAATCTTTTTTCAACTGGCTAACATGGTACTAAACAATTTTTTCACTCGCATGTCTCTCACCCAGTGTGACTTCAGCCTCACACTGAACCGTGGCTGTGAGCGGTGACAAGAGACAATTCATTTTAGGTCACCGTTGTAACAGCTGTCACAGATAACAGCTGCGACTAACAGTTGTGACTGCAGATAAAATGTAAGAAATCACCACTCACAGCTGGATGACTACAAGTGCGAGCCACTGCGTTCTGTAAATGCCGTAATGGTCTCTTCCTGCTGCATATAGCTGTGCCTGGACATCGCTGTGGATTATCACCGGACAGTATGTTTGGGTTTTTTATATGGGTGACAGCGGGTTGTCTGTGTGCTTTATTTACAATAAAGGATTTTTCACCTTACCTTTTATTTCCAGTAAAGGATATTTCTCCGTGTCTGTGTTCTTTTAACAATTTACTCACTAGATTGATAATGTGGGAGTATCATAGACGCCTCAACACTACCAATCCATGGGTTGATGACAACTTTCAATACTCATGAGTCATTAACGCCTTCTAGTACCCCAACTGCCACCACACCAGGGCAGTGAGAAGAGCCTGGGCAAAGCGCCAGGAGTGGTGCATGTTATGGAGGCACAAGTTCTGGGGTGGCTGCGGCTTGCTAGTTCTAGGGTGGTGAGGTTCCATGAAAGATGACCCTTCCCACCCTGAGAATACCAGAACCCAACTGTTGGCTTTACCTTTGCTGGTAATCCAAAATAGAGGGGACTCCTTGCTGCTTTTTTTTCAAATTATTTTATTATTTATAAATAAATTATTTGGAAAAATAGCTTGGGGTGACCTCTGTTTTGGATCACCAGCCAATGTTAAGCCGCCAGCTGTGATCTGCAGGCTGCAGCTGTCTGCTGTATCCTAGCTAGCAATGAAAAATTGGGGCTACTCTACATTGTTTTTTTTTATTCATTATTTATTTTTAGCTAAATACAAGGCTAAAACAGAAGCAACATATGGGCGGTGGGACGTTATATAGCTTTTTAACATCTATCTATCAATAAATCTAAAAAATTAAAAAATAGAACAGCACAAACTTAAAAACAATTGTTTGGTGCAAAAAAAAATCCTGAAAAAACAGTGTCCAACTGTAAAGCAATAATATACAAAGAAAAAATCAGGCAGCACTCAAAAAAATAGTGAAAAAATACACAAAGATCTGACAATCACTTGTTTGAGGCCAAAAAAAAGCCTTTTTAGGGGAAACACAAAGATTTGGCAATGATTTATTTGGGGACGAAAAATTTTTAGGGGATTCACACAGGTTTGGCAATCTTTTGTTTGAGGTCAAAAGAAGCCTTTTTAGAGGAAGCACAAAGATTTGGCAATCACTTGTATGCAAAAAAAACATCTTTGCCAACACACCCAATTTTGTAATCACACTTGTTCTCAGCAAAAAATGCGTATGTCTGGATGGACCCTCTTGCCCTCCTATTCTATCTAAAAAGTGATCGAGTAGTTAGCCATCTTTTAGTGTATCATGGATGGAGGAAGATGCAGCAGCATGGAGCAGCACGGAGAGGCAGCAGCACTGTCCCTAGCAGTAACACTCTAAAAATGGCGATGATGGCAAATGGCCACATTAATGCTATGTGCTTCGGGAGAACACTGCCCCTAGTTACCCGATGTTTTCCATGGTTACCAGCCACACACAAAGCTGCTCGGACTGCGCTTTAGCTGAGCGCACAGAAAACGTTTCTTCTGGGAAAACTTCAAAGTTTTAAGCGCATGCCGTTAAAATAGGAAGAAAACGTCAGTCTGACCCCAGCCTTTGCCAACTTTTTAGCAAAATGCTCTGGATCCTGTCCCCAAATTTAAGTCTTCAATGTTTTTGCAATTTCTTATAGGGGATTCCATCTTTCTCACACCTCTTGACCCAGCAACAAGCTTGGTGGAGGAGCTGGCTTGCTCCTGTCCGATAAGTGCTCCTTTACTCTAGTTCCACTGCCACTCTCCATTTCTCTCCCCTCTTTTGAGGTGCAATCTATCTGCATCTACTCCCCTTGCAACGTTCAGCTGACTCTCCCCCAGGGCCAGCCACCACCTTTCTTGACCTCTTTACCACCTGGATATTTAATCTCATATCTGGCTTTTATGTCAGTCACAGCTGTGAGACACCCGCCTAAAAAGAAGGGTTTGTGCCCTATCTTATTCTGTGGAAAGGTTAATAAAAATGTTTGTGCACATGCTTATACTGTGGGTGGACCTGGTGAGGGGGGGCCTGAGTGGTTTAAAACCACAACTTTATTATAATCAATCATCAAAGTCCCCGTCGGCTTCCTACAGACATGCTGACCTCATAGGTTGGCATAGGAAGGGTTAATCACATTTATTTTACAGGCGGTGGCTATTGCAGGCTTTTAACTAAACTAAATGTTCGGGGGCTCCTGTCAGTGAAGCAGATACAGTACACATTGTATGCACTGTATCTGCTGCTCTCCAAGGTCCTGAAAGCTTAAGCAGTAAGTCTATGGCAGTGCTGCTGCCTTAGAACTACTGTATAAAAGAGAAACACCCGGCGAACATTTAGTTTACCGTATATACTCGTGTATAAGCCGACCTGTGTATAAGCCGACCCCCCTACTTTTGCCCCCAAAAACTGGGAAAACTTATTGACTCGCGTATAAGCCGAGGGTGGACTGCAGCACAGGTATACAACCCCCAGCAGTGAGGTATACAGCCCCCAGCAGTGTGGTATACAGGCCCTTCCAGTGGTATACAGGCCCCAGTAGTATCGTACACAGCAGGCCCCCAGTGGTATACAGCAGGCCCCCAGGGGTATACAGCAGGCCCCCAGGGGTATTCAGCAGGCCCCCAGGGGTATATACACAGGGCCCCAGGTATATACACAGCCCCCAGGGGTATATACAGCAGGCCCCCAGGGGTATATACAGCAGGCCCCGGGTATACAGCAGGCCCGGGGGTATATACAGCAGGCCCCGGGGTATATACAGCAGGCCCCCGGGGTACATACAGCAGGCCCCCGGGGGTACATACAGCAGGCCCCCGGGGGTACATACAGCAGGCCCCCGGGGGTACATACAGTGGGCCCCCGGGGGTACATACAGCAGGCCCCCGGGGGTACATACAGCAGGCCCCCGGGGGTACATACAGCAGGCCCCCGGGGTACAAACAGCAGGCCCCGGGGGTACATACAGCAGGCCCCCAGGGGTACATACAGCAGGCCCCCGGAGGTATATACAGCAGGCCCCCCGGGGTTTATACAGCAGGGCCTCCGGGGGTACCCAGCAGCCCCCAGGGGGTACCCAGCAGCCCCCTGGGGGTAGTTCCAGCAGCCCCCAGGGGGTAGCCCAGACAGCCCCCTGGGGGTGTCCAGCAGCCCCCAGGGGTGTCCAGCAGCCCCCTGTACCCAGCGGGGTACCCAGCAGCCCCCATCCAGAGCTTCTGCTCAGCACTCGCCCCTCTTGTAAGGCCCCCCCCGCTGCTTCTCTTACCATCCCGGTCTTCTGCTCACGCTGCTCCTCGTGTGCCTCCGACTCCGATCGCTCGGACTCCCAGTCGGCGGACATCCGGGATCCCGGAGCACCGACGGAGAGCATAGCCCGCTGAGCAGAAGACCGGGATGGTAATAAAGCAGCGAGGCGGAGCCCTTACAACGGGGCAGAATGCACATTGTGGGGGCAATAAAGCACTGGCGCCCCTGCCCTTTACAGGGGGAGAGCAGTGCCCTATATAATGCACTGCGTCCCCTCCGTGAACGGGGGCACAGACGCTCATACAGCCCTCACAGCCTCCCCCCCGCCTCCTCCAGCCTCCACAGCCCCCACCATGCAGCCTACCATATAGACCCGTGTTTAAGCCGAGGGGGAGACTTTTCAGCCCAAATTTTGGGCTGAAAAACTCGGCTTATACACGAGTATATACGGTAATTAAAAGCTGGCAATAGCCTCCTGTAAAATAAATGTGATTAACCCTTCCTATACCGACCTATGTGATCAGCATGTCTCTAGGGAGGGTGGGCACTCCCTACAGACATGTTGCCCACATCTTTTAACAACATCAACCCTTTGTTCATCCCTGCGGCAGCAGGGATGAACAAAGTATCCGGCAACCAGATTGCACATTCAGACCAATCTGGTTGCCGGATTCCGGCTTAGGAACAAATTTTGTTCCTTAAATGTGTGTGAACGTAATTGCGATTACCGCATCCGGATATGGATGCGGTAAACGCAATTACACTTCAAAGTGTGACCCTAGCCTAACTTTCAGAACAAAAATTGTTGTTAGTAGCTAGAGAGTTTGTTCCTTTTCCATTCTACCTGTGCAAATTTGGCAGCAAGATTATTAACACAGAATTCCACACTCATATTTTTATACATTTGGTTATAAGCCTTCAGACTTCAAGTATGATTTCTAGCTGTTCTTTATTCATTCTCCTTAAGTCAAACACCCAAGGCTCTGGTCACTGCTATTTAGCAGAGCAGTCAGTATACGTCTAGTAGCCATCAAAAGGAAAGTTTTCAGTTAGAAATTACAGCAATGAAAATATAGATGAAGAGTTATATAAAGGAATAGGCATTAGATTGCACATTAAAATATTATCTAATATTTGAAGTCTTGCAATCCAAAAGCATTTTCAGTTCGGTAATCTGTATACTTAATGTGCTGTGTACAGCTATGCTGATTTAAGCTAAACCTAGGAAACAGCAAAGGAGTCATATAAAATATGTTTTTATGTTATGTACTGGCTATATTTGATAGCCTGCTTGGTAAAGTGGCAAAGGTTGTAAATGAAATAAATGCACTTACCTTGGAAGCCTTTAGAATTTACAAGCCTAAATTCAATCTGTGACATACATTGTAGAAAAAGAATAATTTGTCTTCCACCACCCTACATGCTCCGCATTTGTCTTTTATTGAAAAACATGTAAACATATAAATTTCTAGATACGCATTTGTCTATTTATTTTTTACCCTTTTATTGAACTCATAAGCAATGTTCTGCTTTACTCTTTCTTCATATAAAAATTTATGGACTGATAAGGCTGATCAATACTCTAATTTAATTTGAAGATTTTTTTTTCAGCATTGGTAAAGTTGGATGGGCAGTATAACTCTATGCTGTATTATTGTGTATCTTGCTCACTAGATCAAAAGGCACTTATTTTTTACTAAGTTTTCAATCTTATAAATAGTAGTGTTAGGTGGATCATTTGAAATTCAAATTTGCCCGTTTTTCTGAATTTTCCACTAAGATTTGATTATGATGCTTAACGATCTCTACATGCCTGGAAAATACCTGTATATCACTCTGTGGTCACCTAGGACTGAACTTTTATTTAAATACTGCCTTCATAATGTCCAAGTGACCTCAACCTATTAGGCTAGGAAAAACCAGATGGTAACTGGTGGTGACTAACACTCTGTATGGCTAGGGTCACATTAACATTTTGAGGCGCGCTCTGGGAAGTCGCACTAAAAACATAGGTTTTGGCAGCCCTGATGCCTTGTTATCGCCATGGTAACGCGACGACAGTGCTGCCAATACTTACCTATGGAGACGCAGGCTGTAGCGCGGTTCAAACGCCGGCATGTTAGTGAAATCTCACTTTATTTCCTAACGCAAGAAAAGACGTTTTTTACAACGTCTTTTCTCGCGTTAGGATATAACGCAATATTTAAATCAGATGGCCGCGTTGAAGCCGCACTACGGGCCACGTCTCCATAGGATAACATTGGCAGCGTTAACACGGCGCTTCCCTGGCGGTAGCACCGCATTTATGCTGACAAAACCTATGTTTTTAATGCAAGCCCTAGTTAACGTTAATGTGACCTTAGCCTATGGGTCTAATAATGGATAATTTCAACATTATAGTGTGCAAAATGTATGTTTTTTTTGTAGCATTAACATATAACACTGTTTTTTGTTTGTCACGAGTTGACTACTCTGCAGTCTGTATTTTAAATGTGGTTAATGTAGTTAATCTCCTTTGGGACTTTAAAGGTTAATGTCAGTATTTTCCTTATATTGTTGCTGCTGATGTCTTTAATCAGATGATGCGGTTGATGATCCTCCTCCACCCTTAAATAGTCAAATGACCCATCACCTGATGTCATTGATAGAGTTCATTCCCTTAATAATACTCAGTAAATGAATGCAAATGTATCACCTATCTATGATCCGTTTCAAGGTCCAATCTAAACCCCTACTCCCCGCCAAAAAAAGGAACGCTGCAAGGTAGCAAAAATGTACAGCAAGGGAAAAAAATTGTCAGGCGGTAGAAGGGTCAAAAATCCAGGCAAAGGTCAGAGTCAAAACCGGGAGGGTAGCAAGGGTACAAAATTGTCAGCCTGTAGAAGGGTTAAAAATTCAGGCTTCAGGCAAAGGTCAGAGTCAAAATAGCAAAATACACATTAGATCACTGGGGAAACCAAGAATATATCTGGTGACCTGCAGAGCAGCCTCCAAGGTATTTGAAGGGCGCGGTTCCCTCTTATAGGCTGGAGCTCACAGCCTTATGACCTCATCCGGACCGCCCTTAGAATCACACCAGATGGTTATACATGACTGGTACCACCCCACTTCTAATAGAAGAATTAAGCCTGCACCTACCAGATGTCTCTGCAGGAACCTCTCTTCTGTAACCAGCATCACCCACAGGAGAAACCAAGTGATGCCCAGCGACAGAGGCAGGTGTCAAAGGGGCAAGTCCATGTGAGGACATATCACCAGCACTACCAGCTGAAGGAACCCAGCGCCTCTTAACGGCCAATGTAGGAACACCAGCCACCGAGTCCAACTGCGACGTGACATATATATTGAATGTTACTGCGCAAATTTCACCAGATACAATAATCCCTATATGTATAGGGCACTGCACTGAGATTACAGAAACAAGGCACACAATAAAACATACAGTATCTGAAAATACTCAGTCGGTGACTCACTTCAAAGGTATTCACTATATATAGGGGTTTCTTTGATTCTAAGTGTATGTGATTGTCACAATTCTTATCTCACTATATGGGGGTTCTAATGTCTCCAAGATTTGATGTAAAAAGACATCACTTCTCAGATAATAATCCACTTATACCATATATAGTGTTTTTGTACAAAATACACCTATATAAGTTTCTACCTTTGATTACAATGTGTGCTCTCAGAGCTAATTAGCTCCAAACAAACAGGTTGTTTCCACTTATACAGCCAGTTCACTAACAACCAAACAGTGCCACAGACTTTAATAAGTCTCCTACCCATCCCGGGGCTATAGTTGCTGGAGATTCTGTGCACAATGGAGGTTCTGTGGAACCAGGGTGTAATGCTACACTTGCAGTTTGAAGGGGTATATCCCCTTCAGCTAGGATGCTCCTTGTGCTGCACCATGCCTGCGACACCTTGGACTATCAGCATTCTCAGTTGGAATGCGCAGAACAACAGACAGGACTTGGCAGTGACATCACTCAATGGGTCGAAGGTAGAAATTTATATAGGTGTACTTTGTACAAAAATGGTGTATATGTAATATGTGGATTATTATCTGAGAAGTGATCTGTCTTTATACATCAACCCTCGGAGACAATATAACTCCCATATAGTTAGATAAGAATTGTGACAATCACGAACACTTATGATCAAAGAAACCCCTATATATAGTGAATACCTTGGAAGTGGGCCACTGACTAAGTATGTTCAGATATTGTATGTTTTATTGTGTGCCTTGTTTGTGTAAACTCTGTACAGTGCCCTATACATATGGGTTTTATTGTATCAGGTGAAATTTGCGCAGTAGTGTGGCGCCCCACATAGTCAGGCGTCACAGTGGGGTATTGCACCCGTAAAAGCGGTGTAATTATCTCTGTGGCAAGTGAATGGGGAAGTTAATATGTGGCTTATTCCTTGCATCCACACACACCCTTAGCTCAGGGGACTATAGTGTTAATTCCTTTACTAGGAGACCCAGCCCCAGTGGGAGGAGTAGAGGGCAAGTAGTGTGAGGACGAGGAAGTTAGAAGGGAGAACGTGAGAGGAACAGACAGGAAAGGTGCTTTCCAGGAGAGGAGCAGGTCTGGAAACACAGGAGCCAGTGATAGGTTCTCCCAGACGGCATACTGGGCACCGAAGCCCGCAGACTGATGAAGCTACAAGTGCAGCAGAGAATCCAGATTACCGTGGAGTCTTCAAGTCAAGACAGAATTGCAGGGGTGTCAATACCTTTGGCCATGACTGTATATATATATATATACATATATATATATATTACAGTACAAAGATAGGAGCAGCAATATGTGCTGGTTATCCCGGGTGCAAAGCGGCCCACACAGTCCTTTATGCGTAATAATATACATACAAATGTCGCAGCACTCCCTTGGAGATGTTCAAGTGGTGTTTATTCCAGCTTCAAAGGTACAAAATGGCAATGTTTCAGGCACCAACGCCCTTAGTCCTTAGGCAGGACTAAGGGCGTTGGAGCCTGAAACGTTGCCATTTTGTACCTTTGAAGCTGGAATAAACACCATTTGAACAGCTCCAAGGGAGTGCTGCGACATTTGTATGTATATATATATATATATATATATATATATATATATATATATATATATAAATATATATTTTTATATATATATATATATATATATATAAAAAAAAATATATATATATATATATATTATATATATTTATAAATATATATATATGGCTTGCATATGTCCCAATGCAGAAATCACATTATTTGTAATACACAAACCTTAGTTTCATGATGTTGGTGGTGTAGGAAATTGTTTGCAGTATGTGAAAAATAAAACAATTGCTGGTATTAAGGTGCTGGTACTGCAGTTTATCACAGATGAATCATTTCAGAGTCACACCGAGTGTCTATACAGAAATTTCACTTGAATGTTTGGATTAACATTAACAGACTAAGATTATCATTACCATTTCAGTGTGTTTCAGCACTGCAGTTATACATTACTTTCAGATTAGCCCTTTTCCCATCCCTTTGTGAAATGAGCCATGTGCTCTGAACTCTATTATTACGCTTTAAAAGCCTAAAATAGTGCTGTTTGTCAGACCATCATCTTTTATAATTATTGTGACAGACCTCCTGGCTGGCAGTGCTATATTATGTGATGTAATAGCAACAGGTCATTGTGGTGAAACCTGCCTGGCTGCACCTAATGTCATTACCCCACTCTCAGAGATTTAAGAGTCTTCAGCAGTGCGTAAAATAGTGATAGTTATTTTTTTTTTTACTAATCCTTGCAAATTGAATTGGATCGTTTGAATTTGTGGATACTTGCAAGAAAATTTGAACCAAAGTCAGCAAGCTAGAAGCTAAGTTTAGCCATATTGGTAAGATAGTTCCTTTGAAAGGAATATGGGATGCAGAACCACGAGTTGAAGATATGACTTTCACCAACTGGACTGCTGTGCTAAACTGGGTTTTGGTGAGGGGAGCGAGACTAGTAGAAGTAGGACTAAGTGAAGCTGGGGAAGCAAACAGGCTGTGTATAGAAATACTCTGTGAGGAAATAGAACTGTACGAAAAGTTATGCACTCACTATTCTATTGTACATAATTGCTGTCAATTGACTTTATCAAAACAGTGTTTTCATAGAAATGGTGGTCACTCTCATTGAGTTGTAGAACATCTGATTCGGGCCAACCAAAACCATTGGCATTACTCAGTCTGCCAAGGCATAATGCCTCCGTAGTACAAGTCAACATACCCAGGCAGGATCCTCATCTTCATGTAACGTGCTGGGGCATAAGAGATGACTACCTCACCCATGGCTTCCACCCCATGCCATTTTACACTAGGCACAGGGATTCCCTTTCCTGAGAAAACCTTTAGGTCATGAGGAATCTGGAACATGTGATAGTACTGGCTTGCCTTGGTTTCAGGAAAATGGAAAGAGAAGGGGTTCCACCAAGGCAGGCCTTGGAGGAGGTGTGATCTGCACGTCAGCACAGGATACATAAAGTAATTTTTGTACAATGTGGGAGTTGACTTTTGTTCAGCTGCCCGAAATTCAGAAAAGTACAAAACGCATACTTGTTGAAGAAACATTGAATTTTTTTAGGAGGATTAATTCAGGTATGCAGAAATCAAGCGTTCAAATAGATCTATTTGTGAGGCAATTTAAAATTACCTTCTTATTTTCCACTCATAATTTAAACCTCCAAAGTAAAATCTACGGCTTTCAGGTGAGGCCAGATATTTGCAGTGGCGGACCTTGAGCCCGGTGGGCCCTGGTGCAGCAGCCATGCTGGTGAGGCGTGGGGGGTGGGGGTCAGGAGGGGTTATGCCAACGGACGTCGGCGAGGAGCGGTGGAGGGGATTGTGCTAACGGACGTCGGCGAGGAGCGGAGGGGGTGCTAGTGGACATCGGCGAGGAGCAGGGGGGGGTATTGGTGATACGGCTCTCCTACCTTCCTGCCTGCGCTGAGCTGCCCAATGCAGTCCTAGGAGCCGGGGCGGCAGAGGAGAGGAGGGGCGGGATCAGCCAAGGGAAGCAGGAAGCTTTCCTCAGTTAACCTCCTCTCCTCTGACATAGGGTCATGGGGGTCAGGTGGGGGCCCCCCTTGCAGGATTGAGGGGCCCCCTAGCCGGTCGGGGTCCTGGTGCAGCTGAACCAGCTGCACCACGGTAGGTCCGCCCCTGGATATTTGGCTTGTGAGCATTCATATCTTATTAAGAATGTGTTTCTACTCCTGAATTGCTCTCTCTCATTTAATGGTAAAATCTGTATTGAGTGACGAAAGATATACACACTACTGAGATAAGAGATAACAGTTGATGCATTAAAATTTCTTTGTAGGGAAGATCTAGATACGCAGTCTACTGCAAGTTCTACTGAAATGACTTACAATTCTCCTCGGAAATTTTTAAGCACCAACAGGACGAGATTTCGACATTTTTTACACCCCAGACATATTTTAATTCATTGAGATGCACTAGTATATAGATGTAAATGAATAAAAAGAGCATTTTATAATACTGATTTTTTATTATTTCTTTCTTTCTTTCCTATATCTGCCACTCTAACTACTGTGCCATAGGAGAAATCCAGCCTTGAGCACCAACTTGCATTTAAAATCATGATAATGGGATGTCTATATTCACTGTTTTACCCATGAATTGACAATTTTGGGTATGATTAATCAGTCAAGGGTGAAAATAAATGTTTTGGCTTATTAATTCAGTTGCAAAGTTTGTTGTTTTCACATGTGTTACTAATTTATGAAAAATAAATTATTTAGAAGAAAGTTACTCTTTAAAAAATGAGTGGTACAACATAGTGTCTGCTTGTGTCAAAACAAAAGAGGGAAGAAGGAAAACTGGTTAAGTTATTTAGCATGTAAAATGATCATTTAAAGGGAATCTGTCAAGAACCTTTTGCTACCTCATCTGAGAGCAGCATGATGTAGGCAAAGAGCCCCTCAATACAATGATGTATTATTTAGTTTACTGGGTGCAGTGGTTCTGAAACAACTAGCTTTTTTAGATTTAGAAATGCAGCAGAGCTGCCCCCACTTGTTTCAGGCTCTGTGGGTACAATGTCTATAAACTGTGAGCTGCTAATCACAGAAGGTTGTGTGTCAGACTCCCAGGGACAAGACAGCTAGTTACAGCAACGATAATCTCATGGTCAAATATTGCAGGTAAATAGCAGCACAAAACTTAATAAAAGAGGAATCGCTGAAATGTGTGTTTAACTTTTACAGCAAGCTGTCTTCAGAATAACTAGTACAAAAACTGCTGACTGATTGCCTTTAACCCATGTCTGGTACCATGGTTCAGTGTGACCCAATTCAGATTGCATGCGCATTTCATGGTACCAGACAATGATTAAGAAAAGGTATTGATGTGTGGAAACAAATTTTGTCTATCCTAAGCTGACTCATAATTTAGGCTACTAACGGTTCTGTATGTTTTCCTGGGATAGTCTCATATTACATGATCAGTTTTTAAATAACCATTGCACTAAACTCCATGGTGCAAGGATGGATCATTAGGCTTTTACTGTAAATCAAAAGAAGTAATTTATGACTTAACAGGAATCTCCGTGGATGCTATGTTCGGAATACTTTTATAGTGCGTTTTAAAGCTTGATGCCACTGAATTGGTATGACCCTTTTACAAAAAGGATGTTTAGAGCAAAAAAAAATGTTGCAAAAGAATCAACTTAGATCACTGAAACAAATGTCAATTTTGGTTGTGTTTATGATTACTTTTACATTTCACTCTTTTCCTCTCCTTCTTAGGCTTCCTTCATACGCCTGTGTTTAAATATATGCATGAAAAAATGGTATAAGTACAGCATTTTGGAACAATGTGTCATCAGTGTGATATCTGTTTGTCCATTTTTACCATCAGTGTGTGCAACTAAAGAAATGACAAAGCTTCTCCTATTCTTTGCAATATTAAATAATTACAGCATATGAACGGCATATAGATGACACACTAATGTCATCTGTGTGTTGTATGTGTTTTTTCATAGAATTATATTATATAGCCCTTGTCATCTGTACTGCTGGAAAAAAAATATGTCTCCATGTTTTGCATGGATACAAGGTAGTGATGGGTGAGTCCTAAATTACTCGGAGTCGCTTGACTCTAGCGAGTCCGAGCCCGGGACTCGCTACTCGTTGCGAGTCTAGCGAGTCCAATGTTAATGAATGGGGAAGCGAGTAATAGCGAGTAGTGTGCGATTTACAAATCACAGATGTGTCTCGGAATCTTCAGCCTGAAGCAATTTTAGTTTTGTCAGAGACTCTGACAAAACTAGGATTGCCATTGACTTGCATTGGACTCATTTACTGTGCAAGTAATCGCTGGGAAACTCGCACAGTAAGGAGTCAGGCTGTCTGGTCTGTGCTGGCTGCCACAGCTCCAGGGTCCTAGAGCCCGCCTGCTGCCTGATGTAGCAGAGCTGAGATTGTTCTCAGTCTGCTCATCCCTGTGCATAGACATCTATATCTATGCAAAGTGATGTAGCAGAGAGGACATTTTTTTAATTAAAGATGGAGTCCCTAATGGCTTTTTTTTTTTATTTCTAATAAAAATTTTTCTCTGTGTTGTGTTTTTTTTAAAACAATTTAATAGAAATTCATGGCGGTCATGTCTAATATTGGCGTGACCGCCATAAATTTCAGGCTTAGGGCCAGCTGATAATATAAAGCTGGCCCTAACCTCTTTATTACCCAGTGTGCCACCGCCACCAGGGCCGCTGGAAGAGCGGTGTTCAGCGCCAGAGGATGGCGCTTCAATGAACGTGCCATCTTCTAGGGCGGCTGCGGGCTGCAATTTGCAGCGGGGGGTGCCCAGAAAGCTTGGGCATCCCTGCGCTGCGGATTCCAGCCCCCAGCTGCTTAGCTGTACCTGGCTAGACATAGAAATTGCGCGGAGCCCCACGCATTTTTTTTTTATTATTTCATGAAATTCATGAAATAAAAAAAAAAAAGGTCTCCACTATATTCTTGTATCTGGCCAGGTACAAATAGGCACCTGGGGGTTGGGGGCAGCCCGTCGCTGCCTGCTGGATCCGGCTGGTTCCAGAAATACGGCGAAGCCCATGTAATTTTTTTTCTGAAAAATCAATAAAACAATCCTAAAAAAGGGACTGCATCTTTATTAACCCCTCGCCCATGGTTCAGGGGTTAATAAACATGCAGTCCCTTTTATTTACATTGTTTTATGGATTTGTCAGAAAAAAATTTCACGTGGGCTTCGCCGTATTTCTGGAACCAGCCGGATCCAGCAGGCAGCGACGGGCTGCCCCCAACCCCCAGGTGCCTATTTGTACCTGGCCGGACACAAGAATATAGGGGAGCCCTTTTTTTTTATTATTTCATGAATTTCATGAAATAATAAAAAAAAAATGCGTGGGGATCCGCGCAATTTCTATGTCTAGCCAGGTACAGCTAAGCAGCTGGGGGCTGGAATCTGCAGAGCAGGGATGCCCAAGCTTTCTGGGCACCCCCCGCTGCAAATTGCAGCCCGCAGCCAGAAGATGGCGCGTTCATTGAAGCACCATCCTCTGGCGCTGAACCCCGCTCTTCCAGCGGCCCTGGTGGCGGTGGCACACTGGGTAATAAAGGGGTTAATACCAGCTTTGTTATATAAGCTGGTATTAAGCCCGAGATTCTTAATGTCAGGCCACGTTTGACCCAGCCACTAAGAATCTCCAATAAAGGGTTAAAAAACACAACACAGAGAAAAAATTTTATTAGAAATAAAAAAAAAAAGCCATTAGGGACTCCATCTTTAATTAAAAAAATCCTCTTCCGTCCGACACAGTCCAAAACGCGATGTCCTCTCTGCTACATCCCCTGTGCATAGATATAGATGTCTATGCACAGGGAATGAGCAGACTGAGAACAATCGCAGCTCTGCTACATCATCTCTGTGAGCAGGCGGGCTCTAGGACCCTGGAGCTGCGGCAGTCTGCACAGAGCAGACAGCCGGACTCAGCTCGCAAAGTAACAGCAGTTACTTTGCGAGTTTCCCTGCGATTACTTGCACAGTAATGAGACCAATGCAAGTCAATGGCAATCCTAATTTAGTCAGAGTCTCTGACAAAACTAGGATTGCCATTGATTTGCTTTGGACTCGTTGCTGTGCAAGTAATCGCTGGGAAACTCGCAGAGTACCGAGTCCTGCGAGTCCCTTACTACTCGCCGAGTACCGAGTCCTAGCGAGTAGATTCACCCATCCCTGATACAAGGTCAATGTAAACACACAGATATGTGAACCTAGTATGGATGTGTATTGACACCAATCTTCTAATCACCTAGGTTCAATAATCTTTCTAACCAGTTGGCCTTCTTGTTGTGGGTTTGCCTCTATTGGTTTATTATTTTTTTTGACAAAACCACTACTCTATTACTCCAGCAGTTCTTTGACATTTTTGAAAATACAAATCATTTGTAACAATAACATATTTTTCAAATGGTTTGCGTTTGCCCATTACAATATTATATTTCTTGTCGACATTGAGGTTTATAGATGATTTTTGTTTTTAGCAATGTGTTCTTACTGCTAAGATTACAAAACTAGGCAGGTAGTAGGTTAGAGAAAGTTTGTGTCCATGTGAGGTTTAATAAAGATGAGTGAACCTTCTTTGAACATGTTCACCAATTTCAAATTCAACTTGAACATGGCATATTCGGTCTGGGTTCGGCAAACCTGAGCAATTTCCCAAAAAGTTGGCGAACACGGATTTTTTGGTGAGTGATCGGATTAAAAAAAGTATTATTGGATTTAAGTAATTCTTTTTGCCATCCTTCTGACAGTGTAGTGAAGCGGGCAGGATGTCTATAATGAGGGGAGGGGCTGTGGAGAGGTCATAGGAGCATTGGACTCCATTTTTTCCACTTTCTGTGTGGTTGTTCTGGACTGGCAACCAACCAGGGCACCTAAAACATCCACAAGTTGAAGACACAAGAGCTTGTGTCATTGACTTATTTAATTGGCTGCCAAAGTGACATGTCCCTTTGGATATAAGAAGCAGCCATTTGCGGTCATCACTATTTGAGTGTTACTGTTATGGATAGTGCTGCTGATGCTCCATGCTGTTCTGTGCTGCTCCATCTGTGTTACAAAATTAGATAGCCAGATACTCAATTGCTGTTTAGATAGCATAGGATGGTGGGAGTGTCCATCTAGACATAGGCATTTTGTGCTGAGAACAAGTGTGATACCTAAATATGTGTGTGTTGTTAAAGCCTGTTTTTTGCATATAGGAAGGGATTGCCAAATCCTTCAGTTTCCCCGTAAAAAATGAGTTTGGACTCTGAAGGCCAAGTTACACACAGATATCTGTTGAGATATTGGTCACAGATCTCTGGTTGCAGTGAAATCATGGACACATTGTTACATTTGTACATGGCCACAAAATGGAACAATGTGTCCATGATTTCACTGCAACCAGAGATCTGTGAACAAATCTGCACAATTATCTGTGTGTGTAACTGGGCCTTAATTCTCAAATCCTTCAGTTTTCTCTAAAAAGGCTCTGTATGGCCCCTAACCTGTGAATCTCAAATCCTTCAGTTTCCCCTAAAAAGGCATTTTTTTTTTGCCTGTAAACTGGGATTCTCAAATCCATCAGTTTCCCTTAAAAATGCTCTGTTTGGCCTCAAACCTGTGATTCTTAAATCCTTCAGTTTCCCCTAAAAAGGCATTTTTTGCCTTTTACTCGTAATTCTCAAATTCTTCCGTTTTCCTTAAAATGGTTCAGTTTGGCCTGTAACCTGTGAATCTCAGATCCTTCAGTTTCCCCTAAAAAAAGCATTTTTTTGCCTGTAACCTGTTAAGGCCCAGTTACACATACAGATAATTGTGCAGAGATTGTTCGCAGATCTCTGATTGCAGAGAAATCATGGATACATTGTTCCATTTGTACATGGGCACAAAATGGAACAATGTGTCCATGATTTCACTGCAACCAGAGATCTGCGAACAATTTCTGCATAATTATCTGTGTGTGTAAACTGGGCCTTATTCTCAAATCCTTCAGTTTCCCCTAAAATGGCTGTGTTTGGCCTCCAACAAGTGCTTTCCAAATCTGTGTGCATAAAAGATGAGTGGGATATACTGTGGTTGTGGTGGAAAAGTGAAGGGGAAAAAGGTTGTTTGAAAGGGGAAAGTTTGTTTCTCATTATGGGGCTTACAAAAGAAACTTAGCAAATCTCAGGATGATTGCCTATTCAATAAGAATCACTCTGATTCCACTAAAATTCTAAGGATGTACAAAACTATAATTTATTCTAGTAGTATGCAAAAAGTAAAAATAACTGTGAAAAAACATTTGCTACAATTAAAAATAAAAATAATAACATAAAAAAAGGTGGCACAATTTCATCACAGCATTTAATCGTGGAATCGCACAGATACCAAAAAACTAGTTACTGGAAAAACCTAACATCACATTCCGTGGAGGGCAGACTGTAAAGAATATCATTGCTCTAAGTAATTCAAGGAAATCCCAGTCCCATCATAAAAACAATATAATCCCTTCCATATTTGATATTTAGAAATGTGATTCTAGGTAGTACTATAGTTGCAATATTATTGATCATAATAAAAAAACTATTATTGCAAACAGTGCAGGGGAAACTATTACAATCAACCAGCAATAGAAACCATGTAATATATGTGGTCACTTGTATCTGTGGCCTGCAGTATGTAGGCCGCGCTACACAGTCTCTGTGGACACGTATGAGTGGCCACAGAAACAATGCGAAAAATGAAGCACAGCTTATCCGGACATCTCTTTCTTAAACATGAGAAGTAGGTTAAGCTTATAGTCACACCACTAGAACAGATATCGTTAATTATGCTAACAGAGTCCAGAAACTGAACCTAAAGGAACTGTTCTGGATTTTTCACTTTCAGACACTCTACCTGGATAAACTTAAGGATGTAGTAGAAGGGGTATAAATAGTGTGTTGTGCTAAGGGCTGGAATACTCAGCAGCTGGGCCAGTAAGCAAGGTTCACGGTGGCTGTGCCCAGTACTGTAGCCCTGGCAAAAACATTGAAAAAGGGTAGAAGTGAAAAAATGGAGATAAGGTGATCCACTCCCTAGATCGATGAGCAAATAGTACAGGTCACTAAAAAGTGAGTGAAACTTTAATCCCGTATATTTCCATGAGTAAATGTACTACATTTAGATTCTGCACTCTGGTCTCCCCTTGTATTCTGTAAAATCACCAACTTCTGTTATTGGACAGTCTACTCCAGTCTCTTTGTTTGCCAGCAACATAGCGAAATGGGTTGTGGATGAGGCCCAGTTTTTGCTACAGTTCATAGAAACTGCTGCATCAAGTGGTCTGTTATCCTGTTCCTCCACTTTTGCATCACAAACAGCACAGTCGTCAGATATAACACCCCAATTTCCCATGAGCCACCCTGTATCACAACTGTCCAATCACACAATTGATTGCAGGGAAGCACAGATGGTAGATTCTGCAGAGATGTTCATACATTGTTTTCCATTGGCATCAGAGGTCTGCTCCAAAGATTCACTTACTCCAGGGGAGGAAAGCATCTGTAGCGATGCCCAAAATCTTTTGGAGTTACTGCCATGAACAGAGAAAGTATGGTCCTAACAGAATACAGACCCTCATCACCAGATGTTAACTCCCAGGGGTGGAGGTGATAATGATGTTAAGACTCAGATCCCTGTGGAGCACTTGTACTGCACTGTGCATTTAGGGCCGGAAGTGGAGGAGGATGACTCTCATAGTGAGGAGTGGGACAACAGAGAGCATGATGATGATGATGAGGTTCTAGATCCCACTTTGAATTCACCCAGAGTCATGCAGCTGAATAGTTCAGCAGAGGAGGAGGAGGAAGATAAGGAGGTTAGGTTGTGTGTTCCAGCACAGAGACTGAAGACTGCAAGCATGGCAGGCATTGCTTCCTCAGTCGCAACTCTGGCTCTGGACTGTAGTGGTCGCAGGTCTATAGTTGTCCGAGGCAGCAAGGGTTGCCTAGCCTGGGCTACTTATTACCAACTTTTCAGTTAGCTATTAATAGGTGTAAACCTCTGAGGACTCTCAGATTTTAATATATTTCTATCTACTGTCTAACACAGTACAAAGTTTATTTACCTTATCAAAATGGAAGATACCAAAATGTACCACATCTTTATCTGCTCTAATATTACTCCTCCAGTTGCTTTCCCCTCCCAATACTGACCATTCCGTGCTCTGCTTAACGTCCCTTGTCTTATGTACTGCATTATCCAATCCCCCTTTAGTGTATAAATATGTGACTTCAGATTTTGTGGTATTATGAACCTGATGAAGAGACCTGAGTAGTCTCAAAATCTTCCTATTTATTACAATTTTTTCGGTTAGCCATTAAAAGGTGTCAACCCCTGAAGATTCTAAGATTTTAATATTTTTCATAGGAACTTATGTGACTGTCATGACATCTTAAATGACTGAAAGCCAACTATAATGTCGCAGGACTATTTCAGATGTCAAAATATACAAGATGGAAACTTGTGACATTTTTGTGGCTTATCTAGGGTGTGAGGCACCGCCGGCATGATCCTCATGGCCGGGGCGCATCACATGCAGGATCAAGGTATGATCCTGTGCACACTGGCCGGTTTTACTGTGATAATGCTGTGTGAACCTACTTTGAACACAAGGTTTCATGTTACTAATGAGTGGCTCATAAGATCGAGGAAGCCCTAAGGAAAAGGGATGTAAGGGCTGAGTGCTGACAACCCGGAACACAGGGAGTTAACCTGAGCTGTGTGAAAGGCTGATTACCAGCAGCTAAGGGGGGTGTGTCCATGTAGGAGTGGCTGGCACGATAAGAGGCAGCCAGCTGAGTGATTGAGAGATTCAGATTCAGATGGAAGCTGAGACCAGCCAAGTGCAGAGCAGTCTAGAGGCTCTGTGTGAATGAAGGGAGCATGCTAGCTCCAGGCCGGTGCCAAGGTCCGCGGTTGTGATAGCACCTGGTGGGGAAGCCGTGGCTGAACCCGGTGGAGACTGGTCCGGGCGTGGGGTGAACCACGTCCAGGAAAGGAGCCTTGGGGGACGCTTGGTGGACCCGTTACACAGGTAGCGAGACCCGGATCCGTGCCCGGTAAGACAGCGGTTCCCGTGTAACGGAGTGAGCTGTGTGTGAGTAATGCCAGGCGGGCATAACCGCTATTGGGTCCGACTAGGCAGTCGGTAAAGGACCCGTTGATGTATGTAGGGGCTTAGGCAATTGCCCTGAATGTAAGATGATGACCTATGTAATAACATTGTATAATAATGTGGGGAGAAAGTGACCCAGCCAGTATGGATGATGTTGGAGGCGTTCCGTCCCTGTGGGACGAGAGGGAGGCTTGCCCTGCTGCTTGCAGAGGGTACCCATCCCTCAACCACGGCCTCTAATGGTGTGGGTGTGCCTGTGGCCAGAGACAGGGGTCACGAAGGCTCCTAGGAGGCAACCATGGCTGATCCGTTAGGGTGCTACTCAGACGCAGGGTACAGTCGTCGACCTGGAGACCTGCCATGAGATGAGATGGAGGTTTGGTGGCAACTGATGGCCTGTACCGTGGTGAGTAGGCCACGGTGACGCATGGTTAGCCCGGATTCTACGGTTGACCAGGTCCCTGTTATGGTCATGGAGGAGCCACAGTCCATGGATGTGTTATGATGGGCTGTGAGCGGGTGTAAGAAATGTATGTGATCCATGGACGCTTGAATGATGGATCACATATGGTATGTAAGGTCCCGGTCAGGCAGGAATCCTGACTACGGGTTAATGGTATATCATCATGCTGGGTAACTAAAGCCAGGCGGCAGGTACCGCCATTGGGACCCACAGGGCCCGTTGAGGCGTATGTAACGAAGGTCAGAAGCAGGGGTTCAAAAGGGCTCCTAGAGTGGGGACACCATGGTTGAACCAGGTGGACTCTGACCGGGACGTAGGCGGAGATACGTCCAGGAAGGAGCCCCTTGGGGATACATGACATACCCGGTACTCAGGTTGCTCAATCACTGTTATGAACCCGGAGGGGTCATCGTCGAAGTATAACAAATGTATTTATTATAAATGTACTGTAAGATGTGTAAGTAGGCCGGAGGCCGTAGCTACCCCGGGAGCAGGTGTTAGAGCTCCAATGGGGAGAGAGTCATGGTTACAGGTCCCGGGTTATTGTGAATGTATATGTGCAATGTTCTATGTAATGTATGATGTATTTATGTAAAGTGTTTATAACCGATGTGATATGTGTCCAACATCCTACCTGGGTTATGTTATTATATGTGAAAAATAAACAGGTAGACATTGGTTAAACTTATAAACACGTGTTTTGTCGTTATGCAAGCGGGTTCCCCGGTTGCTACCTCACAAGGGGTAAAGCTGTATTAAAAACAGACCAGTTGTGACTGCAAATTCTGGACATTACTGGCTCTGTATGCAGCTCTGCTTGCATTGCAAAAGGATGCCATATCTACCTTTATATTACAAAAATTATTCTGGTAAAATGGCGAAAGTAAACTCTGTAATTTTTTCACTGCAGATTGGCCCACATGAAAAATCAAACAGGTGCACAGGCACGCTGGCTATATTGGGTTTGTGTGATTGTGATGCCCACAGACAGCACATGGACTGATCATACTGTTATTATACAGTGAATGAACTTTTAGACACAGACATTAGATGGACCCTATTTATTTACAGTATTGTTGCCTTTAGTTTTAACTGCTAATTAGATGATAGTAAGGAGCTATTCATAAAAACCAAACTAATAACGATCTTACCCCACCCACCTTTACTCATGTACTCATAGACCAATACTTGTGAGACGTAGATATATAGGACTGTAACCCCTACACTTTGTAAAGTTTAACAAATGAAAAATATATATTTTTTGTACCTCACTGTACAAGTTGCTTAGATGATGCATTTTGTCCCAAAGGATTTTATTAGAAACATTTGAATAACTGATAGGATTTCTTAACTTGCGTAGGGATCCACAGACAATGCCTTTACTCCTCCAAAGTCATATTCATGCTACCGTGTGCATATTCAACAGGTTAGTCCATATAATCTTTAGATTAGAAGAGGAAAAGAGTAGCACTCACCAGAGTAGCAGACGATCTTCTTTATTTTTCTTGCACACTACGGGAGACATAAAACAGGAGGGAGGATGGGGTACGAACAACAGCCGTTTCACGCCCTCTGGCACTTCAATGGGTTCATTTTTTTCTTCTTTCTTTTCTTGAGAATTCTGCATGGGAATCGTAAGTATTAATAGCATTTAAAAATAACATTATGAAATTATCAATAGTGTTAAAGGGATCCTGCCATGCGCAATGTGGTGCTTGAAGCCTACAGAGTGGCGCGGGTGTACTGACGTCACCCGATGCCGGAAATGACGCGATTTGCGTCATTACAGCCCAGTCAGCGCTGTGGAGAGAGTAGGGAGGCGCTGAATAGAAGATCACGCCTATTAGGGCGTGATCTAATGATAAAGAGGGCACTCCCTAAGGGCTAAAAAATATAGCCCCTGCTAATTAACATCACTAATGAGCAAGTTATAAAACGTTTTTCTCCACTTTCACAGGATGCTTTTCTGAGATAAAAGGAGTGTGAGATTAGTGATGGGATGCTGCAGGGACATGATTTTGAAGCTTAGGTGGCGTTTTGGAGGTGACATGATCCCTTTAAGAGAATACATTTTAGGTTTGCTGAAGTGGAAAAACTTGATCATAAACAACGCATAATATGTAAATTATTTCAACAAAATAGAATTATTGAACAAAATTACTTACAAGTCTTGTAATAGAAATAATGTAATGTTTGACGGTCCATAGTTCCCATTCGATCATCCTAAAGCAACGGTTTATTAATAAACAACAATTTAGAAAAAAGTTAAAGTTTCTGTTTAGTCATGAAAATATTTTGCATATTAATGGATGAGAGAATATTGTAACCAGGGAAATAAGAATAACAAAAGTAATTTAAATGTGATACCAGTGGAAATCACTTGAACTATTCAAGAATCTAATGCTTATTTGTCTGGAAAATTACCTAGTAATGAAAATAGTACTTTGATTCATATTAGGAATTATTTGCATTATATTGTAGATAACACTTACAATAGTTTTTACTGTCTGTGAATGTAATTCAATTTTGAAATGACTACATTGTACTGAACAATATTATAAAGTGAGAAGATTAAAAACTAATTCTCCTGAGCCTAAATTCAACCTAAAAACAAATACAAAACCTACAGTGGCAATCAAAATTAGAGAACAATGTATGATCACTAGATACTTGTGTACTCGGCCCGAGCACCGAGCCCAATGTAAGTCAATTAGTGACAGGCTCCGCCCACATACTTCTGGCTATAAAACGAGTGTTTCTGGGAAAGGGCGAGAGGGTGGGCTTTTTCAAATCGTCGCAACATACAACACCTTGCTGTGCCCCCCAGAGGGACCCTAACAATCAATCTGCTCTCTGTGAGGTGCCAGCTGACTACTGATGACTGACTAGTGATAAGCGAGCATGCTCGCCGCTACTCGTTACTCGCACGAGTATCCCGGTACTCAGGATGCTCGGCGAGCACCGAGTACCGCCGAGATGCTCGGACTCTTCGCAAATAATTATCGATCTGACACAAATATACAGCTTGCTTCAGCGCACACAGTCAGCTGGCACCCGAGCATTTTAGTACTCGCTCATCTTTAGTAATGATCACTTGAATTTTTCAGACAGAAGGTAATCTACATTGATCATCATATGAAGGTTTTGTGTAAGAGGTACACCATGTCACTATAACAATGATTTCCAAAAATAACCAAATTTTATCAACTGAAAACCTTTATTTTACACAAAACGTGATGATCATAATTAGAGAACAGCAATGACTGTAGCACAGAGAAAGATTAAAACTACATTTTGTGAAGGTTACAACAGTCACCAATCAGTAGGAAGTGTACAGGCCTTTGCTTTGAATGACTTCAGCACATCTCTGGCCACAGGACATGACTAGTCTTTCACACTGCTCTGGTGTGATTTTGGTCCACTCTTCTTCCAGTCTCTTCCACAGTTCTTTGTTAAAGAAGCACACAGCTGATGGATACACAGTACTCAGGGGTGGGAAAATTCACAGAAAGAATCTCTAGGTGGGTGGAAAAAGTCCTTAAACCGCTGGTAAGGAACACAGACAGCTATATTCAGGACACAAAGGACCTTTTATATAAGCTCTCTACAATAGGTCCCCTCCTCGAGAATGCCGTCTTAGCCACCATGGATGTGGAATCCTTATATTCTAACATCCCACATGAAGATGGACTTACTGCCTGCCGATTGTTTCTTGAAGTCATTGGGATCCCTTCTGAATCAGTACTGAGGCTCACCAGATTTATCCTCACACAGATTTTCTCTTTTGGTGAAGAACTGTATTTACAACGCACCAGAACCGCTATGGGAAGCAAAATGGCCCCCCAGTATGCCAACCTTTTCATGGCTAAATTGGAAAATGATTTTTTAGCCTCCTGCCCCATCAAACCCTTGGCTTACTTCCATTTCATTGATGACATCTTAATAATCTGGACTGAGACTTAACCTGAACTTTTAAAATTCCATGATAATTTCAACAAATTTCATCCCACGATAAACCTGACATTGGACCACTCAAAAACAGAAATCAACTTCCTGGATACCACCATAAAAATTCTAAATGGTTCATTCTAGACATCGGTGTATCGGAAACCGATTGACCGTCCCACATACCTCAGATGGGACAGTTTCCACCCGAAACACATTAAAAGTCTATTGTCTACAGTCAAGCCCTCAGATATGACGGTATTTGCCCCAATCCAGTGGAAACGGATGAACACTTAAACCATCTAAAAAAGACTTTTTAAACCAAGGCTACCACCCCACCTCCATTGAGGATCAGATCATTAAAGCCACAAGGATCCCTAGAAGTCAAGCACTCCTATACAGAGAAAAAGAAGAGAACCATCGTATTCCTCTGGTGGTGACCTACAACCCACAGCTTGAGGTACTAAGGAAAACTTTCATGAAACTTCACCATATCCTACACAAGGATGATCAACTAAAAATAACATTCAAAGACCCTCCCTTGCTGTGCTACAGGCAGCCTCCCAATTTAAGAAACATCATGGGCTGAAGTTTGAGGCCTTCGGATACACCAAGAGGAAGTTATCCACGCAATGTGAAGCACTGCAAGACATGTGCTCATATAGAGACCAGAGACAGGATTCAGATTCTCAACTCACAGCTGGATTATAAGATTCCTGGGATATTCACATGCTCCTCTTCCAATGTTATGTATTTAATTGTGTGCACTATATGTACTGTGGGACCCTTTTATGTTGGTGAGACTGGACATCAGCTAAGAGTAAGGATGAAGTCTCATTGTCACACAATTATACACAAAAAAATCCATTTTCCAGTAGCCAAACATTTTTCAAGTCAAGGACATAACATTGAGAACAGAGGATTGAGCCGAGCCATGTTCAAGGCCCAATTTGGGAAGGAAGGAATTAAATTGCCTGAAAAAAGAAAAAAGAAAAACAGCATAGGTTAAATCACATCATGCACAGAAAAACATTATATATGTTTTGGAGGTGAAAATCCCATAGAGCAGGAAGAAGGAAAATAGCAAGTCTCTTCATAGGAAAAGAGCAGGATTAGCTTCCCAGTTCGACGTAGACTCTTGGTTTGAGAACTTCACATAGTTTCTTGGTCGCCGGTTCGCAATAGCAACGCTTTCATCCAGTTCTCATAAGTCAAATCTTATTATAGAGGTTTAATACAGGAAGGAGAACAGTGGCTGGAGGACCTGATGGAGGAAAGGAATATGATGAAGAAACAGAAAAAGATGTTACTTTCTTTTATAATAGCTCTTGAATTGGAATTCCTCATTTAGCCCGCCCGGGGTCATACTCCTCAGGTTAAAAATCCAGCGTGTCTCCTTTTTTAGTAGCTCCCTAGAGATTTCACCTCCTCTTGTTAAATTGGTTACCCTGTCCACCAAGATTATTTTTGTTCCCTTCAGGGAGCAATTGTGTGCCTCAAGAAAGTGTCGTGCGACAGAAGTAAGGGGTTTGTTTGCCTCCTTGTGTGCAACAGCACAGGCAATATTCGAGAAATGGCCCTGGACACGTTTTTTGACCTCCTGAGTTGTTTCCCCTACATAAAGTTTGGGACAACTACATATCAAGACATAAACCACATTTTTTGTACGGCAGTTGGCATAGAACTTAGTACGTATCGACTCCAGAAAGATGGAGATATCAATGTGATCAGAAGCCACCATAAATGGGCATATATTACAGTTACCACAAGGCCGTCTTCTCTCTGCCTCTGTCCCGGCGCCACTGCTCTGCGTGTGCCGGAACAGAGGCAGAGTTAACCCCTCAACGACCACACAGGGGTCTTCTGCAGTTAACCCCCTGTGTGGTCACAAGGGGTTAACTGCAGATCACCATCCCTGTGTGGTCACAGGGGGTTACTGGATCTGCAGTTAACCCCTTGTGACCACACAGGGATGATGACCTGCAGTTAACCCCTTGTGTGGTCACAAGGGGTTAACTGCAGGTCATCATCCCTGTGTGGTCACAAAGGGTTACCGGATCTGCAGTTAACCCCTTGTGACCACACAGGGATAATGACCTGCAGTTAACCCCTTGTGACCACACAAGGGGTTAACTGCAGGTCATCATCCCTGTGTGGTCACAAGGGGTTACCGGATCTGCAGTTAACCCCTTGTGACCACACAGGGATGATGACCTGCAGTTAACCCCTTGTGACCACACAAGGGGTTAACTGCAAGTCATCATCCCTGTGTTGTCACAAGGGGTTAACTGCAGATCCGGTAACCCCTTGTGACCACACAGGGATGATGATCTGCAGTTAACCCCTTGTGACCACACAGGGGGTTAACTTCAGATCATCATCTGAATGAGAATCGTCGCGGGACCTCCCACTGTACTACGTCGGACCATCCCACTGGACTACGTCGGACATCACTGTAATAAAGATGGGGTCTAAATATGAGTTTGTGTTTTTTTTCCAATAAAAATATTTTTCACTGTTTTGTGTTTTCTTTACAATCTACTAGAGATTCCTAATGGTCCGGTCTAATATTGGCCAGACGTTATGAATCTCGGGCTTAGTGCCAGCTGCCAAAAAGCTGGCATTAAACCCTTATTACCCAGTCTGCCACCGCTACACGGCAGCTGGAAGAGTTGGATACAGCACCAGAAAATGGCGCTTCTATGAATGCGCCATTTTCTGGGGCGGCTGCGGGCTGCAATTCGCAGCGGGGAGGGGGCCCAGAAAGCTTGAGCCTCCCTACGCTGAGGATTCCAGCCCCCAGCTGCCTAGTTGTACCTGGCTGGCCCAAAAATATGGCGAAGCCCACGCCATTTTTTTTAAAAATTATTTCATGAAATAATTTAAAAAAAAGGAGCTTCCCTATATTTTTGGTTTCCAGCCAGGTAAAACTAGGCAGAAGGGGTTGGTGGCAGCCCGTAGCTGCCTGCTGTACCTGGCTGGACCAAAAATATGGCGAAGCCCCACGTCATTTTTTTTATAATTTAATAAAGAAATACTAAAAAAAAAATGCAGGGGAGGAGACGACCAGGACACGGTGTGTCCACATCTTGTGCACATGCTCTAAAAGTGAGAAATTGTGTGAAAAAAAGAAAATGTTCAATATGACATTAGCAAATTCTGTGAAGTAGCTGTAGGTTCCAAATGCTCACTATACCCCTAGATATAATCCTTGAGGTGTCTAGTTTCCAAAATGGGGTGACTTGTGCTGGAGCTCCAATGTTTAGGCACATAGGGGCTCCCCATATGCGACATGGTGTCCGCTAACTATTGGAGCTAATTTTCCATTCAAATTGTTAGCGGACACCATGTCGCGTATGGAGAGCCGCTGTGTGCCTAAACACTGGAGCTCCCCCACAAGTGACCCCATATTGGAAACTAGACACCCCAAGGAATTTATTTAGATGCATAGTGAGCTCTGTGAACCCCAGGTGCTTCACAAATTGATCCGTAAAAATGAAAATGTACTTTCTTTTCCACAAAAAGTTTCTATTTTCATTTTTATGGTTTCATTTGTGAAGCACCTGGGGGTTCAAAGTGCTCATCACCCATCTAGATAAGTTCCTTGGGTGGTCTAGTTTCCAAAATGGGGTCACTTGTGAGGGAGCTCCAATGTTTAGGCATACAGGGGCTCTCCATACACAACATGGTCTCCGCTAACAATTGGAACTAATTTTCCATTCAAATTGTTAGCAGACACCATGTCGCGTATGGAGAGCCCCTGTGTGCCTAAACATTGGAGCTTCCCCACAAGTGACCCCATTTTGGAAACTAGGCCCCCCAAGGAACTTATCTAGATGCATAGTGAGCACTTTGAACCCTCTGGTGCTTGACAAATTGATCCGTACAAATGAAAAAGTACTTTTTTTTTACAAAAACTTTCTTTTGTCCTCAATTTTTTCATTTTCACATGAGCAACAGGATAAAATGCATCCTTAAATTTGTTGGGCAATTTCTCCTGAGTACACTGATACCTCATATGTGGTCATAAACCACTGTTTGGGCGCACGGCAGGACTCGAAAGGGAAGGAGCGCCATTTGACTTTTTGAATGGAAAATTAGCTCCAAAAATCTAATTGCGCTCCCTCCCTTCTGAGCCCCGCCGTGCGCCCAAACAGTGGTTTATGACCACATATGAGGTATCGGTGTACTCAGGAGAAATTGCCCAACAAATTTAAGGATGCATTTTATCCTGTTGCTCATGTGAAAATGAGAAATTGCCAAACAAATATTAGGATGCATTTTATCCTGTTGCCCATGTGAAAATGAAAAAATTGAGGCTAAAAGAACATTTTTGTTGGAAAAATTATTATTTTTCCAAAATTGTGCTGATGTAAAGTAGACATGTGGGAAATGTTATTTATTAACTATTTTGTGTCACATAATGCTCAAGTTCAACAGAATAAAAATGACAAATTTGAAAATTGTCAAATTTTCAACATTTTTGCCAATTTTTTTATATTGTCACAAATAAACACAAAAATTATCGACCTAAATTTACCACTAACATGAAGCCCAATATGTCACGAAAAATCAATCTCAGAATCGCTAGGATCCGTTGAAGTGTTCCAGAGATGTTACCTCATAAAGGGAGAGTGGTCAGAATTACAAAAAACGGTCTGGTCATTAAGGTGGAAATTGGCTCCATCACTAAGGGGTTAAAGATCTTCTCCAGGCTCTGTTTTGTTTATTTAGTTAAATGTCCATTCATTCTAGTTGTGCATGTATATATTTTGAGTTTCTTTCAATATTTTGTCATACCATGCCTGATGAAGGGACCTACAGTTGTGGCCAAAAGTATTGACACCCCTGCAATTCTGTCAGATAATACTCAGTCTCTTCCTGAAAATGATTGCAATCACAAATTCTTTGGTATTATTATCTTCATTTAATTTGTCATCAATGAAAAAAGACAAAAATAATTGTCCTAAAGCCAAATTGTATATAATTCCACACCAGACATAAAAAAGGGGGTGGACAAAAGTATTGGCACTGTTAGAAAAATCATGTGATGCTTCTCTAATTTGTGTAATTATCAGCACCTGTAACTTACCTGTGTATGAGAGAAGGGAACTGACAACAAGCAACGTTACTAAGGACAAAAACCAGGCACCACCCTCAATCCCTTCCCAACCCTTGACCTTATACAAACATCATGGGTTTCTGTGCCTTCCCGACTTTTGATGTTGCACAACGTCATGACAGTTACCGCGACCTGAACACCGGGGCTTGAGGTCAGGGCAGCGGGGGAGGGTTGGATTCCCCATCCCTTCCCTACAATCGGTGTGACTGACTGTTCAAAGATTTAACTGCCAATCACAGTGATCCTCTGTCTTCAGCTATGGAAGGGGATGTCATAGTCCCTATCATAGGCTGGGGCACTGGAGGGGGCAGGTATCGCCCCCTCCATGCTAATGGGGATTGTTCTGATGATCACTCTCCATCATCTGAAGCATGGTAGCCATGCAGGGCACATATGCCCAGCTGCCGCCTGCTTGGGCCCGCTGCTTCTCTGCAGCCGATCTCCCTGCATGGAGATCGGACTGCAGAGAAGGATCTGACAGTGGGGACAGTGATCCGTTACAGTTGTGGCCAAAAGTATTGACACCCCTGCAATTCTGTTAGATAATACTCAGTTTCTTTCTGAAAATGATTGCAATCACAAATTCTTGGGTATTATTATCTTCATTTAATTTGTCTTCAATGAAAAAACACAAAAATAATTGTCCTAATGCCAAATTGGATATAATTCCACACCAAACATAAAAAAGGGGGTGGACAAAAGTATTGGCACTGTTAGAAAAATCATGTGATGCTTCTCTAATTTGTGTAATTAACAGTACCTGTAACTTACCTGTGGCACCTAACAGGTGTTGGCAATAACTAAATCACACTTGCAGCCAGTTGACATGGATTAAAGTTGACTCAACCTCTGTCCTGTGTCCTTGTGTGTATCACATTGAGCATGAAGAAAAGAAAGAAGACCAAAGAACTGTCTGAGGACTTGAGAAACCAAATTGTGAGGAAGCATGAGCAATCTCAAGGCTGTAAGCCCATTTCCAAAGACCTGAATGTTCCTGTGTCTACCGTGCGCAGTGTCATCAAGAAGTTTAAAGCCCATGGCACTGTGGCTAACCTCCCTAGATGTGGACAGAAAAGAAAAATTGACAAGAGATTTCAATGCAAGATTGTGCGGATGGTAGATAAAGAACCTTGACTAACATCCAAACAAGTTCAAGCTGCCCTGCAGTCCGAGGGTACAACAGTGTCAACCCGTACGACCCGTCGGCGTCTGAATGAAAAGGGACTGTATGGTAGAATACCCAGGAAGACCCCACTTCTTACCCTGAGACTAGGGATGGGCGAATTACTCGCTACTATTCGGGACTCGCCCGAATAGTAGCGGACTCGGGGGACTCGCTACTCGCCAAGTTTCCTTAGGAATTACTCGGGGGTAGCGAGTCCCTGTACTTTTGCAGTGTATCTATACAGATACACTACAAAAGTACCCTAAAAGTTAATCTAAGGGGTTAAAAACAATAAACATTAATACTCACCTCCTGTACTCCTGTACCTTATGTACCGGGACCGGTACCGAAGACCTCTGGCTGTTACAGGACCTCAAAGACCACCGGGAGAAGATGGGGAAAAGGACCTTGCAGTTCAGCCAATCAGGATGCGGCTAGCGGTCACATGGGTTGTGACGCGGCTGCACTGCGGCCACATGACAAACCCATGTGACCGCTAGCCGCATCTTGATTGGCTGAACTGCAAGGTCCTTTTCCCCATCTTCTCCCGGTGGTCTCGGAGGTCCTGTAACAGCCAGAGGTCTTCGGTACCGGTCCCAGTACATAAGGTACAGGAGTACAGGAGGTGAGTATTAATGTTTATTGTTTTTAACCCCTTAGATTAACTTTTAGGGCACTTTTGTTGGCGGCGGGCGAGGACGAGGCACTGACCGCACTGGCCCATCTTGTCATCCCCAGTGGCCAGCCGTCAGTGTCACATGGTCCAAGGCCGCCATTGCCTGGGCCCAGACAAAATCATGATTTGTCCAGGGTCCCCAGACAACTTCACCCCCCAAGTTAGGCTAGTGGTTGGGGATATGGGGATTCGGGTCTCAACCCACGTCTTACACAGTAGATGATTACCCACATGAGGAGAGATGCTACCAATAATGTTGGTTTTGTTTTGTACATACCTTTTTAATATCAATTATACACACGGTATGTGTGTTTGCATTTCTGTTTAAGATAAATACACTTTTTGTTGGAGCAGAATCTCTTTTTTGAAGTTTATGTCTCGTATGTGTAGATATGTATTGTGATGTAGTATCTCTCTCTCACGTGTATAGCCCACATAACCAAGATCACATGGTAACGTAGATATTTGGACATATGCTACTTCCCTTGGTCCCCTAGGTGTCAGATTGCATTTGTTCAAAAGGTCGACCACCTACATGGCTGTACAATTATGTACACGTCACCCACAAAATGGTTGTGTTGTTTGCCATACAATGCTAATGAGTAGTGTTTTACCCATTGTTGTTTTTTTTGGATGAGGCTTAAATTGGGTCAGTAATGTAGTATATTGCTATGAACATTGATGATGTACATTCATGCATCCCATACTCAAATTAATGTTTGCACCTTCCATGCTAATGTGACCCCTCACACATTTGTTTGTGGCAGAAAGATGTTGCCTTAGCAAAGAAGTGTGAACTCCAAACTCCATCACCTCTGTGTATATACTCATGAAGCCAAAGACAGTAGTGGGATTGGCACAATATTTTTATTGGGTAAATCCCTTTGTTTCGTGGATTTTCTTTGTGGCCTTCTTTTTAGGTTGCCCAAGGGTAATCAACACCCATTTTTATTTTTGTTTGTGTTTTGCTTTTTGGATCTGTTTTTTTTTTTTTTTTATTCAATACAAAATATTTGGGTTGGTGACCGATGACTCACACCCATTTTTCCCAAATTTTAAATATTTAACAGAGTTAAAAATCAAAAAACAAATCATGGCAACATGCCACACAGTAAACAAACAAGGGGGATGGGAAAAGAGGAAAAAAACAAACAAACAAACATTAGGCCTCTGGCAGAACCACAGGATGATCCCCAGCCTGCCCACCAGTGAGACGCTGGATGATGGCCCACATTCGGTTCACATTGGCCTACGCCTCACGGTGGACAGCAACCAACTCCTCGATGGTTTGTTGTCCTGTTGGGTAAATATACAACATTATTACAATGTAATTCTGTGTTGACCAATGTTATGTAAATGTGTTACCAAACTGACAATTCAGCACATCATCCGCCACTTCCCTTTCTGCTGGGGTTGATGACGTCGCTGCCAACATGGGCACAGCTGCTGTGCCATCTGCATGTAGCAAATGGATACAACAAAAACAGCAAGGCATTATCACTGGGTCTGACAGGGCAAATTTGGAACACCAAGCTTGTTTAATACGTTCAACACTTACTATCAGGGCCACCTCCACCAGGCTCACATTCACCCTGTGGGGACCATTTCCCAACAGGGCTGCCAACTGGGCTGACTACGTCGAGTGGAGGGCTGGCAGGAGGTGAGGGTGTGTGCAGGCAGCCGTGTGTGTGTCCTGGGTCAGGTGTTGTGGCTGTTGTAGCCCTTCCAGGTGGGCTGGCGGGTGGGCTGTGCGGGCTTGAGGCTGGGCTGACAGGTACAGAGGGGTAGCTCTGAGCTACTCCAGAGGCAGAGCTCCCAGCAGGTGTCGGGGTAGCCCTTCCAGGAGAAGGTGCCGGCGGGCTGCCAGATGGTGTTGCTGGTGGGGACTGATGTCTGGCGCCTGGTGGTGTTGCCGGTGGTGATGGCTACCCTCCAGAGCTGTCAGCTTTCTCTGTAAGATTGAACATTGCAATTATGAACACATGTACACCAGCCACAACACATATGACAACAGACATGTCATTTGTCTGGGTGTCAGTAATGACTGCAGTCAACATGTAAATGCTTGTTGCTTTGCCCATAGTGATGTGATGTGAGCTGACTGTGCACATCTGGACATGGCCATGGCCAAACACACAGTTTTGTGGGCATGCAGTGCACACACAAATATAGTGTTGCCCATGACAGAGACTTTGACACACACAATTGGGCCATTAATGTTGTGTGGGCAGAGCTATGCTGTGGATCAAGGGGCTACATGATGGAATATTGGCCATCACAACACAGTTTTACACATGTTTAAAACTATACTGACACATCCATATCCATACAGGCTAATGTACAGATGCACATGACTACACAGAGCTCAGGTAGTGTAGTGGTCATGTGGCAATATACATTTAAGATCATGGTAATGGATATATTGCCATTCCCAACAACATTGTGTGACAGCCTATATGTCACACAGCATGCTGATAATGACTGTATGTGTCATGGTGGCCAATACATGACGTAGATGTTAACTTCAGCCTTATTATACAGGTATGTGTCTTGATATACTAATATGACGGCAATGTTGACATCAACAATGGCAACACATAGTTGTGTAGTCTGCACCTTCATGTTGCATTTTGCAAACCCTACAGATGCAGAGGGATGAAGTCTCAACATTAGGCACTCAGGGTACCTATCTGACAGGCTACACTTGCATGTGGTGGTACAGGCTTGATTGTTGATGGGAAGAGGTATGTGTGTATCACAATTACTCACCACACAGCCTCCTAATCTGTGTACGGATGTTGGCAATGCGCCCTGGACACTTGTATTTAAGGTCCACCGCCTTCTTTTGGATCTATTTGGTGATGCACTCCACACCCAGTCTCCTCAGCAGGACCCTCTTCACTTTACGCAGGATTGCCTGTGGAGATGTGGGTGCTGGTGGCGCTGCTGGCACCAATAATCCTGGCTGTCCAGCATGTTGATCAGAATGAGCAGCTCAGACTCACCCCATGCTGCAGCTCTCTGTCCTGACGCCAACGCTACCTCTGCAGGGGAAGGGAAAGCACCTGGAAGGCAGGGCCCAACGTCAAACTACAACATGACGTCATTGCGCACGCTGGTTACGCCTAGGAGACTTGAGGGACTGCACAACTTTAGGCACAACAGAGTTATGTGCCTTTCAGGGACGCCGTAACGTCACCTCAATAAATTAATTAAGAAGGAACCGCAGGGTGACGGACGTGTGTCGCAACTGGAGGACATACATGCATTACTGTTTCATTTGGGGCAACACATGCTTTGTGATTTGTAAAGCAATCCGGTTTTTATAACAGGCTCCTATGAGGACCGTTTCCTGCTCCGGTTTTGAGCTTTTTAAAAGCTCAAAACTGGATCAGGTTTTAAAAAAAAAACAAAAGTGTGACCCTAGCCTAACTAATAACCTACCTGCTTTTAATCCTCCCATTTTATACATTAAATATCTTGCAATATCATAAGCAGGTAATATAGCACAATCCTACACACCATCACTCTTCTATTTTTATCAATGCAATGTTTCATTCCATTTATAACAGATGTCATCAATTTTTAACTGGCAGCGGAAGAATCTTACTATAAAATTTCCATAGTAGATTTTTTGTGTTCCCATCTATTTTAAAAGGTACATTGGGATTTTTAGGCAAGTATACTTATACTTCCAGATACATCTGTAAATTAACAATAACCCATCTGTATTATTAATATAATTTGGTTATAGTTAGAAATCGTAAAAATGTTTAAAAAATATTATAAACATTATTTTCAAAAGCATATTTTTTAATATATCATCCTACTTTGAAGATAAATTGTATTCACCAGCCATACTTATAGATATATTTGCTCTCTTTTTAGTTAACTCATTCTATTGATCAACCATAGCAGACCTTGCGCATCTTTACAACATGCCATTTGGTTACCATCCAAGCAAGTTGTCTATTTTCCCTCTCCCTCCCTTGAGTATTGTAGTGCAAAAAAGCCCCCGACAGAGCCTATTTGCACAGTTGACCCACACAGCCAAGATTGGCCTATTTTGGCCTATCCCCTACATAGCAATACTTTTCCAAAGAGGCCCCATACAGAGCCTGTTTTGAAAGATGACCCATGCAAATAAGATTAGCAAATTTTACCCGCAGAGCAAGAATTACAAAAGGCCCCTACAGAGTCTGTTTTCACAGTTTCCCCTATAGAGCCCAAATTTCAGCTTCAGTAATTTACACTACAGTAAATAAGCTGGTCAATAAATTTTGGAACAAGCTACTGATCTTGCCACAAGGCTTGGAAGACTTCCCCCAAAGAGTAACAATTAAAAAAAAGGCCCATACAGAGTCTGTTTTCACAGTTTTCCCTATAGAACCCAAAGTTCAACTCCAGTAGTTTACACTACAGTTAAAAAACTGGTCATTACATTTGAGATCAAGCTACTGATCTGCCACAAGGCTTGGAAGACTTCTCCCAAAGAGTAACAATTTAAAAAAGGCCCTTACAGAGCTTATTTACGCAGTTAACCTATACAGCCAAGATTGACAAAGTTCATCAACACCGCGGCAATTTTAATTTAAAAAAAAAACATTTACAGAGCCTGTTTCCCCAGTGGATTCACACAGCCAAAATCGGCAAGGTTCGCCAGCATAGTACCAATGAATTAATAAAGCTTCCTACAGATCGTGTTTACAAAGTTGACCCACACACCCAAAAACATTTAAAAATAAATTAACCCCTTCCTGACCTTTGATGTACCCTCTCCCCAGGTGCATCCAATCTGTGGAGGCTGAAGAGCGAGGTCCCTGACTGCTGCCCTGCGATCTGCCACCACCACCTGCAGGTGCTTGTTCTCCAATGATCCACATTGCCTTTCAATCACACCCCATGCCCTCCAATCACCCACCTGCCCTCTGATCACACCCTTGTTGCCCTCTGATCACCCCCACTACTCTCCAATCCCTTCCCCTTGCCCTCCGATTACCCCCCTTCCCTATGATCACACCCCTGCCCTCCAATCACACCCACTGCCCTGCAATCACAATTCCTGCCCTCTGATCACACCCCCTCACCTCCTATCACCCCTGCTGCCCTCTGATCACCCCCACTGCCCTCCAATCACACCCTCTGCCCTCTAATCACCCCCCTGCCCTCCGATCACCCTGCGACCATCCAATCACACCCTGTGCCCTCTAATCACCCCCTGCCCTCCGATCACCCCTGCGACCCTCCAATCACACCCTGTGCCCTCTGATCACCCCTACCCTCCAATCACACCCCCGCCTTCCGATCACACCCCCTGCCCTCCGATCACCCCCCTGCCCTCCAATTACACCCACTGCCCTGCAATCAAACCCCCTGCCCTCTGATCAAACCCTCTGCCCTGCTATCACCCCCGCTGCTCTCCAATCTCACCCCCGCTTCCTCCAATCACCCCTGCTGCTCTCCAATTGCTCTCCTGCTGCTCTCCAATTGCTCTCCTGCTGCCCTCCGATTACACCTCTGTGCCCTCCAATCACCCCCCTGCCCTTCGATCACCCCCCTTGCCCTCCAATCACCCCCTGCCCTGTGACCTGTTGCTGCCGGCTCCTGCATCTTCCTCAGTCCCTGCATGTGACTTAGAGGTCCACCTGCCCTGTGATCACTCTCCGTGCCCTCTGATCACCCCTCCTGCCCTGCGACCTGTTGCTGCCAGCTCCTGCATCTTCCTCAGACTTAGCCCCTATATTCAACTTAGAGGTCCCTCTGCCCTGCGATCACCTCCCACCCTGTGATCACCCCTTTGCCCTGTGATTGTGTCACCCGGAGCAGTGGGGACTCGGGTATCTGGGCCCCCTGCTGCAGTAGGGATGTCACTGGTGGCCTGCCCAGACCCGTGGCCCCGGAGACCAAACTTTTAAAAAGGGGAGAATATATACAGGGGAATAAAGTTTATAATGGTTCTCGTGACGCCACCTGCAGCTTCTGGTGATTGAGCACCAGCGCCGCTTCAGTCCTCTGGAGGGTGGTGGTATAGCGGCCTTGATGGTACAACTCACTGCAAGTGGAGCTAATCCCCCCGGGGCAGGCATGCACTGCTGATGGTAAGGGTGCTGGTAATGGATGGATGGCAGGAACACGGTGTAGCAGAGAGACAAAGACACGGAGACTCGTTCACTCTACCCGGTACTTTACTGGAATGATGCAAATAATAATACAGTTCACAGCAGGTAGCAGTCTCTGGATGAAATAGCTGGCCGGGTAGTCACAGCGGTCTGCAAAGTCTTTGGGAGTCTCCCGTGGAATGCCTGCTTGCATCTGCCCTGTGTCCTGATCTCAATGCCTTCTTGAGGTGCCCACTTCGTACCAGGCCCGTTGTAGATGGGAATCCTGGTGTGACAATTCCTCTGGACAGGGTGGCGGGACCGGTAAGGGGCTTAACTTCCTCGTTATCTTTGGAACCGGTGCTCCGGTAAAACAGACCAGGGTTCCCTGCTGAGTGTGGGCGCTCGGGGGGTTCCCTCCTTCTGTCTGGGCTGCCTGTTTGCTCTCTCCAGGCCCCCTCCTTGGGATTCCTCCTTCACTCTCTCCATGAATCCCCATTCTCCGTCTTTCCTCAGTGCTGACTAAAACTGACTGTCTGTCCACCTCTAACTCCCCCCCCAGGGTATGGGAGCTCTGCCATCTGCCTAAGTGGGTGTGTGTGGGAGTGCTAGGATGGGAGCCTCCTGCAGAACATTTGCATATCGTTGTGACAGGGGTAACCACACACTCATTTATGGGTGCAGTACCCCAACTGTGACGCCTGACTAGGGGGGGCACCACATGATCACCCCCTGCGTTGCGACCTGCTGATGCCAGCTCCTTCATCATCCACAGCCTTAGGCTATGCATGGGACTTAGAGGTCTGTGCCAGTCTGCTGCCCCACCTAGTGTTCAGCGATTTGCTGCCACTGCTAACCACCTGCCATGCGCTTACATGGCGATGACATTGCTGGATGCTGCTGTGTATGTATTTGTCTTTATGAGCTGCATGGTTTATAGTTGTGAAGGTCATGGCCTCCTATGTTGTGCTGCAGAACTGCATTCACTATTAGGCTCAACTGCTGGTTGAGGGGTTAATGTATGACTCACCTGAACTCCCCTCCCCCTAGCCTTTAAGTAGCCTTTCTTTCCACCAGGTGGTGCTGCTGATAGAGTTCCACTCTATGCCTGGATGCCGTGCTGTGCAGTTCTGTGTGTTTGTGTGGCTGAGGTCCTTTGGAGTTGCTGTATCCCAGTTCTGTGGAGGGAGGTGAGGAGAAAATAGTGCACGGCTGATGGAGGAGGTTAGGGAGAGGCTGGAGGGCTGAACCTTCTCACCAACAGAGATACCTTCGAGATCAGGGCCATTCAAGGTTCCTAGACTACGGTCAGACTAGTCTTCCTTGGTCACTCTGCCCGTAACTGCCATTCCCTTATCATTATTCCCTACACTGTAACACCACCCTGCTTCTGCATCCTCCACTCATTGGTGTTTCCCCCCTCCCCCCTCCCCCACTCCTTAGTGATTTCACCACACACACACCAACCTGAAGTACACTACACCACACACGCCAACCTGTCATACACTACAGCACACACACCAATCTGACGTACACTACTCCACACACACACCAGCCTGACATGCACTACACCACACCACACATGAACCTGACGTACACTGCACGACACCACATGCACCTGACATACACTACACCTCACACACCAACCTGACGTACACTACACCACACCACACACAACGATCTGACCTGACATACACTACACCACACACTAACCTGATGTACAGTACACTGTACCACACGTATACTACACCAGATGCACATCAACCTGATGTACACTACACCACACACACCATCCTGACACAATACTACACCACACACATGCCAACTGATGCATGCTACACCACACACACCAATGTGATGTATATTACACCACACACACCAACCACACGTATACTACACCACACACACACTAGGTCCCTGCTGAAAAACATCCCTTCTTCCCTTCTGCAGTTTTCTCACCACATATGGGGTATCAATATACTCAGGACAAATTGTCCAACAAATTTTGGGGTTCATTTTATTCTGTTGCCCCTTTGAAAATGAAAAAATTAAGCCTAGAAAAACTTTTTTGTGGAAAAAATTACTTTTTCAAAATGCTCACCACACATCTAGATACATTTCTTGGGGGATCTACTTTCGAAAATGCGGTCGCTTTTGCAAGGTTTGCACTGTTTAGGCACATCAGGGGCTCTCCAAACACGACATGGAATCTGCTAACAATTGCAGCTAATTTTCCATTCAAAAAGGCTGGTTTCACAATGCAGTTTTTCCCCTGGTAAGGTTCGATCAGTTTTGTGTGCCAAAACCAGGAGAGGAACCAGGAGAGGAACTTGCAGAGGAAAACTATAATTGAAAGATTGACACCTGTTCTGAGTTTTGGAGACACTCCTAGTTTTGGCACACAAACCTGATCGAACCTGATCAGGGAAAAAACTGCAGGGTAAACTAGCCAAATTCAAACCTCGCTCCTTCCCTCCTGAGACCTGCCAAATGTCCAAAAAGTGGTTTTGACCACATATGGGGTATTGGCGAATTGGACAGAAATTGCACACCACACTTTGGGGTCCATTGTCTCCCGTTTCTCTTGTGAAAATGCAATATTTGAGGCTAAAATAAAATTTTTGTTGGAAAAAGTAAAATTTTCATTTTTTCCTTGTACATTGCTTTAGTTTCAGTGAAGCACCTGAAGAGTTAATAGTCTTCTTGAACATGGTTTTGAGTAGCATGAGGGGTGCAGTTTTTGGAATGGTGTCTTTTTTGTGTGTTGTATGTCAAGTCTGGGTACTCAGGCCTCGGGCGGTTGGGCGCAGAGATGTCACGGGTGATCGGTGCCCAAGCCTGTACCCTAGCGGTGACAATAAAAAGAAGATAATGAAAAATAATAAAGTTTATGATGTTCGTGACGCCACCTGTAGGTCCGGTGATGGCACCGGCGCTGCTGAGACCTCCGGGGTGATGGGTGGCAGCAAGGTGTTGTAGCTCTCTACAGGAAGAGTGGGGTCCCCGGGGCTGTAAGGTAGCAATGGTGGAATAGGGCAGCGCAGCTGGAATGGGGCTGCATGGTCTCTGTGGTGCAGTGTAGGTAAATCACAGTTCATCAGTAAGGAACACAGACACTTGCTCACTCTGCACAGGCACTTTACTCCGGTAATCTGCAGTCTTACAGGGTATGTGGTTGTTTCAGCTGGGGTAGCGGACCAGGTGGTCCTGGCTGTAGGCAGTATCCCTCTGAAGCTCCGGTGATGTTACTTCTCTATACTTGCTCTGTCCTAACTCTGTGCTCTGCTTCCTCCTTGCGCTGCCCTGCACGAATCCACCTGTTAAACCAGGCCTGTCGGGGGATATGGGTACCCTCTTTCTCTCCAAAGGGAACCCAACCCAGTTTAGCGCTTCTGGTGGAGACCATGCTAGATTTGCGGGGTTGGATCGTGCTCCTATGAAGACATCGACCATGCCGGTAATTTGCGGTTCAGGGATGGACCTCTGACCCATGTCAGAGCCGGTACCCCGCTTAGGACTGGGCCAGAGCGTTTGGTCGCCCTCTTTTTTGCCCCTTTCTGTCTGGGTCACCAGGTTGAGGTTCCCTCCCCATTACTTCTCCTATTTTACACTGTTTCTACTTCTCACTTCTGTTCTCTCTCCAACTACTGTTCTTCTGACATTCCAACTCTGCTTGTCCATTTCCCGCTCTTTCCCCACTCACTATATAACCTAGGTTCTCCTCCCACCGGGACCGGTTACCCTGGTAACGGGCAACTGATTGGTCCCCTATCACTAGGTGTATGTGTGTGTTGATGGACAAAGCATACCGCACTTTCTGTTAGGGGTGCAGTGTCCTTTTGTAGCGCTCTGACTAGCGGATCGCTACATTTACACAGTTGATCCACACAGTAAGGTTTGACAGAGGTTATCCACATAGCAACAATTATAAGACAAAATCCCTTTCAGAGCCTCTTTCCACAGTTGACCTGCGCAAACAAAATTGGCAGAGTTCACCCACATAGCAACTATTTTAATGAAAAAAAAACCCTTAGTCTAGGGTCACATTTGGGAGGGTGCATCCTTTGCAAGGATGCATTAAAGGAAGCAGTTTTTTCCATTGCCATTCTTATTGCATTTTTTATCTTTTTAGCGCTAGCGTTAACACATGCGTTTCCCATAGAATCCCATGTTAAAAAAAGCATCGTTTTTGCAAACGCCCCTTATAGTGTTTTTTGTTGCTTTTGCAAAAACGCCATCAAAAGTGTTGCATTTTGATCATGCGTTTTTTGCATGGGAGCCTATGGAAGCGTTAACGCTAGCATTTTTCACAATTTCATCGTGAGAAAAACACTAGATTTTAACGCTTTCATACTTCTAATGTGACCTTCACCTTACAGAGTCTGTCAAAACAGTTGACCCACACATCCAAAAATGGCAGAGTTCCTCCACAGAGCAGTAATTTTAATAAAATGTTTATCCTGGCCAATAATTGGGAATGAACCCAAGTAAATGGGCCATTATAGCACAAACCATAAAGGGTCTTAAAAAACTATGTAGAGCTAGTTCACTGTTTTATTTTTTCTTATTTTATTATATCAATCTAAGTGCACATTTGTGGTTATTATTATGGTTTAATTTTTTTTTTTACTAATTTATTGTAGTTAAGTCTTAGTAAATACATAAGCTCCAGTAGAACATGATCCCAATTCTAGTAATTCTCTAGTACCCTGGAGCACTGCCATGGTACAGTTAGGAGTATAGTAGACATTGACATCTTTACTAGCAGATGATTGATTTTGTTGGTCACATCAAACATTATTTATTTCATCCAAGAAACAAATATTCTCTTATTCTCTTTCTCTAAAACGGAAAACACTTTCTGACTTTCTGACTCCTCCTAAATACTTAAAACTTAAATCTCAAACTAAGTCTGAAGGAGTAATTTGCCATTTTCAAGACTTGAAAAGTAACATGGAATCCTTTCCTGTGAAGTGTTACACTTTTCTTTTTAGTAATACATTTCTGTTCAAACGTCTTACTAGGAGATATAAAATACCTTCCATTACAATAATTACACATATACAGAAATGGAAGTCTGCCAGTGCTATTATACATGTAAAGATCTGTTCTAAAGAGCTAGAAATGTTGTTTTTTCAGTAATGGATATTATAGAGTTGGCATAATGTCTTAAAAATTGCATACTTGAGTATTATATTGAATGCTCACTGTACACCCGTTAGTATCCCCATAGACTCCACTTCAGTTACCACATTTCAATATCTATCTATAATATCTATCTGTCTGTCTGTGTCTGTCTGTGTCTGTGTGTCTGTGTCTGTCTGTCTCTGTTTGTCTGTCTATTTATCTATCTCTATAAAAATATATATATAGATAGACGTTTATATATTTATAAAAATTGGCAAATGTTTGTTGTATTATTGCTATTTATGCGATATTAAAAAACTTAACAAATAACATGGCAATTACTACCCCAATTACAATGCCTATTTTCAAACATTCATGCCCAAAACAGTTTATTAATGTTCAACGCATTTCAAACTCAAACACGCTGCATTCAGTGCTGCATTCAGTTTGCAAAGCACCAGGGGAGTGACAGGCCCTCTTTAAGGTTAGAGGTAAGATATCAGGGATGTAGGTGACTGTTGCTGTAGTTTTATGTACAGGTGCATCTTAATGAATTAATTTTTTTTCAGTAATTCAAAACAAAAAAGTGAAACACATATATTATATAGAGTCATGACCAACAGAATGATCTATTTCAAGTGTTGTATCTGTAAATGTTGATGATTATGACTTACAGTCAATGAAAACCCAAAGGTCATTATCTCAGTAAATTAAAGTAGGGAGGATGAAGGGTTAAAAACTGCACTGCTGTATTCCACGAGACATCAAAGGGTGAATATAATATTGATTTATTAGTCAACGTGTTTCAGGGCTCCCTGAAACGTCCTGAAACATAGCAATATGATATGGATTTAAACTGAGGGAGGGGCCAGGAAGACCTGAAACACTAAGTGACTAATAAATTAATATTATATTCACCCTTTGATGTCTCATGGAATACGTAAGTTTTTAACCCTTTATCCTCCCTACTCTGTATGCAGCACCTTGGGGACTGCAGCAGTCGAGATAGGCTTTTATAGTGGTTGTGACTCTCACAACCACACAAGGTGAGCCTCTGATATCTATTTACAGTAGGTAATATTTTATCTCTCAGACCCTTCATCCTCCCTACTTTAATTTTCTAAGATAATGACTTTTGGGTTTTCATTGGCTGTGAGGCTGGCTTCACACTGCGGTCAGGTCAGGTCAGATCAGATCAGGTTTTGTGTTTCAAAACCAGGAGAGGAACTTGCAGAGAAAAAGTACAATTGAAAGATTGACACCTGTTCTAGGTTTTGGAGTCACTCCTGGTTTTGGCACACAAAACCTGACCTGATCTGACCTGACCTGGCCGCAGTGTGAAGCCAGCCTCAGTCATAATCATCAACATTTACAGAAATAAACACTTGAAATAGATCATTGTGTTTGTAATGACTCTATATAATGATGAGGCCAGGGCTGTCTGGGGGTACTCGGTCACCGGGTCTGCTGAGTAGGGAGTCACAGGTGGACGGTATCCCGGTGCCGTGCCCTGGGGATCATTTGAAGGGGGTTGTGAGGGAATTATTTACAGGGGGAACGTGACGCCACCTGTAGTGTCCGGTAATTTGGTACCAGCGCTGCCAGCCGGCCGCTGAGGTGGTGGAGGGGGCAGCAAAGTGTGGTACAGCTCCCCACAGGTGGAGCTTTACCTCAGGGCAGCAATAAAGGATGATGGTGAGGGAGAGCAGTGAAGGAGCAAGATGGTGGGTTATAGCCGATGAACAGTCACACATACACACAGGGATGGTTGTTCCGGTACCTTTTACTAGTAGTCACAAAACAGGTACAGTTCTGAGTAATAACCGGGTCCCTGGTGCAATTTAGGATCAGCTCCTTGGAAGGATATGAGGCCTCCTTTATCTCTATTCTTTGCCTTGAGGGATGAGTCTTTCCTGAGTTTGAACTCTCCAATTTCTCTATTGTCTAAAACTAACAATCAGGCCCTTCTGCGGGAACCCGGTTTATCCTGTGGCCCCTGGTCCTCTGTTTGGTTAGTTTTTAATATCTCCTCTATCTTCCTTCAGGGCTAAACTTCACCTGAAACTGCTGTTTTTTTTTACTGTGGCTCTGTAAGCCCACAGCATCGGACTCCAGTGTCCGGTTGTTCTTGAGGGGAAATATCTTTTAGTCCCTCTTCTTATTCCCTACCTCTTCTCCTTGCCTCCGGCCCCTTCCCTGGGGTGTGAACAGCTGACAAAAATGGTCCCTTCTGGTCCTGGATATCTGTCTTGTCCAGGGACCAGCAGCTTTGCCTCCACCTTTCTCCTCTCCTCACACGAACTAACTGCCTAGCAACTGTCTCCTAGGACCAACTGTCTCCTCCTCTCAGCCTGGATCTCATTAAAGGGGAACTGACTTAATGCAGCCAGTAGAGCTCCCCCTTCAGGTCTGGAGTGGAAGGTGTTGTGTGCTGAACAAACCAAGGTGTCAATCCTTCCTTGCACCAGTGTAACCTGTGGCAATCCCCCGCAGGGGTGCCACATTCCCCCCTAGTTAAACACAGTCCTCCGGGACTGAAACATTTTTCATAACACAACAGATTATAACTATTTACATTTGATTATTGAACAAAGTCTTAAAAAAAAAAATTAAAAATTTACAAAAACCAAGGAAAAATAAGAAAACAGGTTACCAGTCCATACAGCGCTAGTCCATTCGCTGCAGGCTGTTTAGGGGGTGTTGAAACAGGGGTTTGCCACTACCAGTCCTGTGGCTATGGTCCATTTTGAAAATAGGAAAAAGGGAAAGTTCAAAAGTCCAACAGGTTAAGTTTCTTAAAAGAAAAAGCATAACTATATACAATACGGGTGTATCTGCTTAGGAGGCCTGGCTTCACTTATACCACCCCCAGGCACTTTCTTTTCCTAACTTGATGTGCATGGGGGCCAGTCCAGTTCCTCCACCCTTCTACACACTACCATTAATAACATATTTACATTTTAAACATTTTTACATTTTCCCACATTTTATCGCCTACTCTCTGTATCTAAGTGGTGGCTGACCAAAGTTACTACGGGTTGACCTGCGTAGTACTGGTGTGTTACTAATGTCTGTACCTGATGCAGTGCATGCTCTATCTCTCAGTCTATCAGATCTACGTGTTGTTGTAATACCGTAGTATTGGCGTAGTCTCTCTAGTGGACTGGCAGGTTCACCGATTGCAGGGATCTCTGGTTCCGGTACAACGGGTGGTTCTTGTATTCTCGGCACTTCTACTGCTGATGGAAACATTAAAGTTGGGATTAGATATGTACCTTCTATTTGAGGCCAATCTGCTGGTAACTCTCCAATGATTGTCTGGACTGTCTTTGGCTTCTCTTGCTCTTCTGGCTTTGGACAAGGTACATCTTCTTCTGGTTGAAGCTGTTGAGGGCACTTTTTCAAATGATCTCTGGACACTGTTGCTGTAGTTTCACCATGATCTTTACTGATTAAACAGGTTTTCTGATTGTCAAAATTGGATGGTAATACAGTGTATGGTTCTTTTTCCCACTGATCATCTAGTTTGTGCATTCTCCTTTTTCTTCTCAAAACCAATTCACCTGGTGTTAAGGGCGTTCCTTGTGCACTCTTGTTGAAGTTGGTTTCTTGTCTTCCTCTTGATCTTTCCAAACTTCTCTCAACGCATTCTTGGATTTTCTGGTATTGTTCCTTCCTTCTACTATCCCAATCTGTATCTGTAGTATCTGCTTCAGGAACTACTATGCCTAACTCAAAGTCTGCTGGCAATTTTCCTGGTCTTGCTCTCATGAGGTATGCAGGGGTGCAATTTGTTGAACTTACTGGGATGTTGTTGTAAATGTCAACTAGATCTGGTAACTTTTCTGGCCACTGGTTGCGCTCTTCTAAGGGCAGAGTTTTTAACATTTCAATTACCACGTGATTCATCTTTTCGCACATTCCATTTGTTTGAGGATGGTAAGACGTAGTGCGTATTTTCTTGCATCCGTATAGGCGACAGAACTCTTGAAATATTTCAGCTTCAAAGGCGGGTCCTTGGTCTGTCAATACCTGGTCTGGATAGCCATGGGGTCTGCAGAAATAAGCTTGAAATGTTCTTGCTGCTGTCTCAGCTGTTAAATCTTTTACTGGAGCTACCACAAGAAATCTGGAATAATGGTCTACCATGGTAAGAGCATAAGTGTACCCTGATTTGCTGGGTGTAAGTTTGACATGATCTATGGCTACCAGTTCTAATGGTTCTTTGGTGATGATAGGTTTGAGGGGTGCTTTCTGGCTGTTACGGTCTTTTCTTCTTAATGAGCATGGTCCACAATTTTTACACCATCTCTCTATGGAGGCTCTCATGCTGATCCAATAGAATCTTTCACGTAACAGTATTTCTAATTTTCTCCATCCAAAGTGTCCCGATTCATTGTGATACGCTTGCAATACCATTTGAACATCTCTCTTTGGAACCACAACTTGCCATACCATTTCATGTGTTCTTGGGTTGATGTACCGCCTGCACAATTGACCTTGATAAATGAATAACCGGCTTCTTTCTTTCCACAAGTATTGAGCTTCCAGTGGAGCATTCTTTTCAAGTTTAGAATCTGGTTGGGTTATTAACTTCTTTACAAGACTTACTGCTGGATCACTGTCTTGAGTCTCTTTCCATCCATAGTGAGGCAACGGGTTTAGTTCAGCAGTCTGACGATTTTGGTAGACTCGATCTTCAGCGATTTGCCATTTTCTACTTTTATGGAAAGCTGGGAGTTCTATTTCCTCTAGGTCATCTTCCTCTTCTTCACTTCCTTGTGGATGTACTTGAGGATTTCTAGAAAGGGCATCAGCATTTGCGTTATTGCGACCTGCTCGATATTTGATAGTAAAGTCATAATTCGACAGTCGAGCCATCCAACGTTGCTCCAATGCTCCAAGTCTTGCGGTATCCAGATGTGTCAACGGGTTATTATCTGTGAAGACAGTGAACTTCGAAGCTGCGAGGTAATGCTTGAACCTTTCTGTTACAGCCCAGACCAAGGCTAGGAACTCCAACTTAAAGAAACTATAGTTTTCTGGGTTCCTCTCAGTGGGTCGAAGTTTTCTGCTAGCGTAGGCAATTACTCGTTCTTTACCATCTTGCATCTGAGAAAGGACTGCTCCCAAGCCTACATTGCTTGCGTCGGTATAAAGGACAAATGGTAGGTTATAATCGGGGTAAGCCAGAATTTCCTCACCGGTTAGAGCCTGCTTCATCTGTTGGAAGGAATTTTCTTGTTCCTCTCCCCATTCTAATGGTGACTCTGGAAATCTTCTCTTCTTAGATTGGCCTATCAGTAGATCTTGTAGGGGCGCAGCCGTCTTTGTATAGCCCTTAATGAATCTTCTATAGTATCCAACCAAACCTAAGAACTGACGTACCTCGGTGATGGTCGTTGGTCTTTGCCAATCCTGGATTGCTGTTACCTTTTCCGGATCTGGTGCTACTCCATCTGCGCTGACCACGTGTCCCAGGTATTGGACTTTAGGTTTCAACAGGTGACATTTGGATGGTTTGAGTTTCATTCCGTACTTTGCTAAAGCCTCAAATACCTCCGCCAGGTGTTTCAGGTGTTCTTCGTAGGTTCTAGAGAACACGATGACATCGTCCAGGTATAAAAGCACGGTTTCGAAGTTTCGATGTCCCAGGCAACTTTCCATGATTCTCTGAAACGTTCCTGGTGCGTTACATAACCCGAATGGCATACTATTGAATTTGCATAATCCCATTGGCGTTGTGAATGCAGTCTTCTCCCGGTCTTCTTCTGCAACGGAGACCTGCCAATACCCACTAGTGAGATCTAATGTGGAGAAATAATTAGCAGTCTTTAATGCAGCAAGAGACTCCTCTATTCGGGGTAACGGGTAAGCATCTTTGTGAGTGATCTTATTGACTTCCCGGTAATCCACACACATCCTCATTGTGCCATCCTTCTTCCTGACTAGGACTAAAGGGGCTGCCCAGGGACTACTACTATCTCTTATAACCCCGGCCTCCTTCATGTCCCTCAGCATTTCTTTGGCATGTTGATAGTGACCTGGTGGAATGGGTCTGTGTCTCAACTTGATTGGTGGATGATTTCCTGTGGGTATGTGATGCTGTACCCCTTTAATCCTCCCAAAATCTAATGGATGTTTGCTGAATATCTGCTCAAACTCCTGCACTACCCGGTACACTCCATGCTTCAGGTGAGAAGGGGTGGCATCAGTTCCTACATGCAACTGCTGACACCACTCCTCCTGCTGTCCTTTAGAGTTATTATCCTCCGCCGGACTAGGCGAGGAAACAGGTTCTACTGCCTGTATGTTGTTGTTACAAACAGTATACAGCTTCGCTACGGTAGCATACCGGGGTAACTTTGCTTCTTCTGCCCCACAATTTAACACACGGATTGGTACTCGTCCCTTGCGTACATCCACCACCCCTCTGGCTGTCAGTAGTGTAGGTCTGTGTTCCGAAAATACCGGCTCTACAACTGCCTGGTATTCCTGTCCTCTACAACCTATCGCTGCTCGACACCATATCATCATCTCACTATTTGGTGGTATTACAATGGGAACCGAGTCTATTACCCGCACACTGCCAATTTCTCCCCCAGACAGATTTACCTGTTGCTTGTGGATGAGGGCTCGGATCTCTTGTTGGATGACTCTTGTCCGCCCATAACCAGCAGTTTGAGTAATCTGTCGGAGTAAAAACAACACTTCTCCAAAGCAGTTTTCAATAACATTTGTACCAATAACCATGTAAGGGCATTTTTCATTAGGATTATCTTCAACTACAAATAACCCTTGACCTTTCAACTCCTCCCTTCCCAACCTTATTGTAGCTGCTCTATACCCCACCTGTTTCTGTGGTTGGCCATTAGCTGCAATAATATAAAAATTGGGGTTTGGGGGTTCAAGATCATCATCAGACCAATACTGCTTATAAAGGATATGCGGGATCGTAGTAACCTGCGACCCGGTGTCCAATAGGGCCGACATGGGAATTCCTTCTAGTGTAATGTTGAGGTACGGACGGCCTCCCACGTACCGCTTACACCAGTCTTTTGGGCCCAGTTGCTCTACTCCTGGGGTTTGGCCCTCGGACCCAGGAATCTCGTGTTTAAAGGGCATCTTCTTGCAAAGTGTCCTGGTTTGTTGCATCGCAGGCAGATGGGTTGTCCTGAAGAATCTGTGTAATCCCAGGGTCTGCGTTGGAATGGTGCGTTGGTCCCTGCGCGGGCGACCTGGTTCTGCGTTGGAATGGTACGTTGGTCCCCTGCCCGGGCGACCTGGTTCTGCGTTGGAATGGTACGTTGGTCCCCTCCGCGGGCGACTGGGCTTTCCTTTGCATCCATGGGACATCCTCAGGGCTATCAGCTAGTTGAATTTTACTTGGTGGTGGTACCCCAGGCATATTTTGCAAGAGCTTTAGTACGTAGTCCATGTTTTTAGTTAACTGCAGCACCTGGTTTTGCATGTTATCATTTGCTACAGCTTGACTCTCTGCTTTTGCAGGTTCTGCAGGAATAGGTTTAAAGTCTATGGAAGAAGCATTAGTCTGCCATGATTGGTTGGCAGGTTCTGCAGGTGCTGGATCTCTTAGCACAGTTATAGCACGATCTTTTAAGTCACTAAAACTCACTGTTGGGTGATCCAATACCCACATATGCACTTGTTGGCGGTGATAGTCTGATCTTAATCCTTCTGTAAACTGTTCAGCAAGCATTTTATCCTCTTCCAGTACACTGGCCGGGTCTATCTGTTTCAAGGACCGGAGTGCTCTTTGTAAACGGAGGGCATAGTCTCTGATGGTATCCTGCGATCTCTGCTTACACTGATAAAACAGCATCCTCAATTCAGACTGTGTGCGCTTCTCAAACACCGATTTTAGCTTATCAAACACTTTGGCAGCAGAGTCCCTGTCAGCATCTCTCCAGGACTCAGCCTCCAGCTCCGCTGCGCCTATTAATTGTCCCAGCACAACGGTAGCCTGTTGCTTCTGTGTCATAGCATACATGTCCAGCATTGCACACATCTTATGCTTAAATGTTGCTAACGTACCAGGTTTACCTTCATATGTTGGTAACCACTTGGCACCCGGTACATACGGCATAGTTATAGGCATTATTTGGGCTGCTGCTTCAGGTACTGCGTTCTCGCCATTTCCCCTGTCAGGGACCCGCACATCATCTGTGTCACTCATGGTGAGGCCCCCCTAGTTAATGGATGCCAACCTGTAAGATGAAAACTGGTTTCTCCAGCTGTCGGCGGCTCTGCAGCTGGAGCGGGCACCTCAGGTCTCTCTCTAACAGGGAGCTGCGCTTTCCTCAGTCTCTCCAGCAGAGTGGAAGGGGGCGGGGCTTATCTTCCCGCTCTTTCTCCTGCTGTGACGCAGTTGTAATTTCTGAGGCGAAGTAATGGCGGCCGCACAAACAGTCAATTAAATAAAGTCTTAAGGCGCACTTCACCTGGTAAATACCAGGCTGGTTCGTATCCTGTTCGTGACGCCAGAAAATGATGAGGCCAGGGCTGTCTGGGGGTACTCGGTCACCGGGTCTGCTGAGTAGGGAGTCACAGGTGGACGGTATCCCGGTGCCGTGCCCTGGGGATCATTTGAAGGGGTTGTGAGGGAATTATTTACAGGGGGAACGTGACGCCACCTGTAGTGTCCGGTAATTTGGTACCAGCGCTGCCAGCCGGCCGCTGAGGTGGTGGAGGGGGCAGCAAAGTGTGGTACAGCTCCCCACAGGTGGAGCTTTACCTCAGGGCAGCAATAAAGGATGATGGTGAGGGAGAGCAGTGAAGGAGCAAGATGGTGGGTTATAGCCGATGAACAGTCACACATACACACAGGGATGGTTGTTCCGGTACCTTTTACTAGTAGTCACAAAACAGGTACAGTTCTGAGTAATAACCGGGTCCCTGGTGCAATTTAGGATCAGCTCCTTGGAAGGATATGAGGCCTCCTTTATCTCTATTCTTTGCCTTGAGGGATGAGTCTTTCCTGAGTTTGAACTCTCCAATTTCTCTATTGTCTAAAACTAACAATCAGGCCCTTCTGCGGGAACCCGGTTTATCCTGTGGCCCCTGGTCCTCTGTTTGGTTAGTTTTTAATATCTCCTCTATCTTCCTTCAGGGCTAAACTTCACCTGAAACTGCTGTTTTTTTTTACTGTGGCTCTGTAAGCCCACAGCATCGGACTCCAGTGTCCGGTTGTTCTTGAGGGGAAATATCTTTTAGTCCCTCTTCTTATTCCCTACCTCTTCTCCTTGCCTCCGGCCCCTTCCCTGGGGTGTGAACAGCTGACAAAAATGGTCCCTTCTGGTCCTGGATATCTGTCTTGTCCAGGGACCAGCAGCTTTGCCTCCACCTTTCTCCTCTCCTCACACGAACTAACTGCCTAGCAACTGTCTCCTAGGACCAACTGTCTCCTCCTCTCAGCCTGGATCTCATTAAAGGGGAACTGACTTAATGCAGCCAGTAGAGCTCCCCCTTCAGGTCTGGAGTGGAAGGTGTTGTGTGCTGAACAAACCGAGGTGTCAATCCTTCCTTGCACCAGTGTAACCTGTGGCAATCCCCCGCAGGGGTGCCACAATAATATATTCGTTTCACCTTTTGTATTGAATTACAGGAAAAAATTACTTTTTGATGATATTCTAATTCATTGAAATGCACCTGTATTTAAAACACTGGTCTTTTTCTTTAGTTGTGGCATATAAGCCATCCATATGTAAAACAGACTTACAGACTTGCATGTCCCAGTTTAATTAATAAAAACAGATCAGGATAGGACATGCACTGAGTTTAACAAAACACATGGATCCATTTAAAACTTTATGGAATAATAAAATAATATTTGTCTGTCTCCTGTCTGTTTTTAAAACTAGCTACAAAAATGAGAAATGCAGTTATATGAATCTTTACTTAGTATCACAATTTGCCAACAATGTTGCTCAGTTTTAATGTCCCTTGGAGTTCCATCATTCTTTTATAACTTGAAAGGTTGGTTCTAGTATTGTGCCTTGTGCTATCATCAGTTCTCTAGTTAAAAGAGTTTTACAGATTGTGTTAAATTAGAAAATAAGGCAACGCGCCACTTTTTTAAATCTACATGAGTTCAATAACTTCTCAAATGACTATAGACCCCTCGTTGTCTAAACAGTTAAATAATGTAGCTCATGAATTTATCATTTACAATGGATGAATCACTGTCTTTTATCCACTGTCCTCACAGCCTCTCCTCATAAATGCACAGCCCTACTCTTCCAAAGCCATCTTTTTCACCATGACAGATCAACTCTCCTCTCTTCTGTCAAGATCACACCTCACCACCAGTGTCCTGGACCCACTCCCATCCCACCTCATTCCCAACCTCACCACAGTTTTCATCCCAACCCTAACCCATCTCTTAAACATATCACTAACTATTGGTGTCTTCCCCTCATCCATCAAACATGCCTTGATCACAACCATCCTCAAAAAGCCCTTCCTCGACTCGTCCTCTGTTTCTAGCTATAGCCTCAAATCACATCTCCCCTTTGCCTGTAAAGTACTGGAACAGCACGTCCATCTTGAACTGACCTTCCACCTCTCCTCCTGCTCCCTCTTTGATTGCTTACAATCTGGCTTCCAATCGCATCAATCTGCCGAAACTGCCCTAACTAAATCTACCAATGACCTACTAACTGTCAAGAGCAAGCGACACTACTCTGTCCTCCTCCAAGACCTGTCCTCTGTCTTTGACACTGTAGACCATTCCCTTCTGTTACAGATCCTTGAATCTCTTGGTGTCACAGACTTGGCCCTTTCCTGGATCTCTTCATATCTAACAGACCAGACATTCAGTGTGTCTCTCTCTCCCACACTCACTCCTCACCCTATCCCCTATCTGTCAGTGTCCCCAAAGGCTCAGTACTTGGACCTCTACTTTTCTCCATCTACACCCTTAGCTTGGGACAGCTCATAGAGTCCCAAGGCTTTCAGTACCATCTCTATGCTGATGACACACAGATCTATCTCTCTGAACCTGACATCCCTCCTTACTAACCAAAATTCCACAATGTCTGTACGCTATTTCATCCTTCATTTCTGCTTGATTTCTAAAACTGAACATGGACAAAACAGAATTCATAATTTTTCCCCCAACTCACTCTATCCCTCCACCAAACCCATCCATCAAAGTCCATGGCTGCTCACTCACCCCAGTGTCGCATGCTTGGTGCCTTGGAGTGATACTTGACTCTGCCCTCTCCTTTAAGCCACATATCCAAGCCCTTGCCACCTCCTCCTGACGACTCCAACTCAGAAATATTTCCCAGATCTGTACATTCATTGACAAAGATATTGCAAAAACACTTATTTTTGCCCTCATCATCTCCCGCCTCGATTATTGTAATTAGAGATGAGCGATGTTCGATCGATGTTTGCCAATTTAAATTTCGACCTGTTTTGGGCTATGTTTGAGTCATTCAATGAATGAGAACAATTTGCTAAAATTTCGGTAATTCAATGTTATTTTCGATAACTTCGTTGACCAAAAGCGTTACTGACTTTCCACAGTAATGCTTTTGTTCAACGTTATTATGAGTTTCAGTGTCTAGGAATAGAGGGCAGGGGAGGTGGGGATTGGCTGGGGAGAGGTCTGTGGTCAAATAATGCAGATCTCCATTTTTTTTCCTTCCCTCACTTACTGTGGATGGTCCGGTCTGTCAGCCTAATCAGCACGCATAGAGCAAAGTGCACTTTTTGCACACAGGGCCCTGTGTCATTGGCTGGGTAAGTCACATGTCGTTGCCATATAAGAACTGTCTATGGAAACGGGGTGCAACAACTTACTTGATAAAGTATTATGGTAGGTGCAGCACCAAAGTGGTGGAACTAGAATAATTAAGGAGAGAAAGAGCCACTGTAATGAGGGTGCACACTAATTGCAGTGAGAAACTGACTTTTTAGTACATAAATGAAGCAGCAGTTATTTGGACAACCAAACATAAAAGCAATTAAAACAAGATTACAGAGTAACACAACACATTGAGCCCACACACTCCTGTGACCAAAGGGTACAGGAAGGACCTATAGTGTGGAGGCAGGAATGTTCAGATGTGGCAATATAGAAAGATTGTATATATAACAACAGAGTAACCCCCTGAGGCTTCAGTCCCGTAGGGTATCGAGCAGAGTAGATCCCCTCTGGTTAGTTGACATCAACATTGGAGTATGCTCAAGTTGGATCAGACGGTATGTAAGTACTGAATAATCATAAAAAAGAGATATATACATAGAAAATCCTTTGTTAAATGTTAAACCATTAATTGTGTCAAATCAATACCGGGTAGTCCAGATGAAAGTCGGGGAATAGATCAATATCACTTATGAGGGTTACCTCTATGTAATAGCTACAGCGCCAAACCCCTCTTAGGTGTAAACTGGGTAGGGCCTCAGTCAAGGTGTTTGAGCCGTGAGACCCCCCTAAGGGATTCTGAATGGACAAGGGGGGGGAAGAAATTTTTCTTGTAGAAGCCTGAATAATACTGTACCAGGGATTATACCTTATAAGATGGATAGTGGTAAATAGTATTAGTCACAATATAATTTATTAATTGCAATATTAAACCATATATTACCCAGGTATTTTCACATATGATATATAACAGTGTCAGACAAGATACCCAGCCATATATTCAATCCCCTAGGATATCTTATACAGAGTCACATAAGCAGTTGAACCTAGTAACGTTCAGAATATGATGGGGTAACCAATATAATAAGTACTAACAGCAAAATGGTGAATGTGGGGTTAAACCAGAGAAATTATTGGTCATACTGCTTAGATGGTGTAATCCATCCCCTAAGGTGTCATGTATGGGGTCATATCAGCAGTTTGACCAATTTAGATTAACATGTAATGAGGTGACCAATACCATGAGTGCTGCCAGCCCAATAATCAACATGGGGTTATAACAGAATGTTGGGCATGCTGCTTTGGAATTAGAGGGGTTCATGTAATAAGGGTTCAAGGTAGCCACATTTCATATCTGCCAGGTCCTGCCAAGGTGTGGGGATCTCCCCTTGGCGTGTTGGGATCAGGAGGCGGCCCAACATGTGTCGCCAGGAAGGCTTCGTCAGGGGCTGTTGTGTTACTCTGTAATATTGTTTTAATTGTTTTTATGTTTGGTTGTCCAAAAAATTGCTGCTTCACTTATGTAATAAAAATTCTGTTTCTCACTGCAATTAGTTTGCATCCTCATTGCAGTGGCTCCTTCTCTCCTTAATTAATCTTGCCATATAAGAACCAAAAAAGAAGGAAAAGGGGAGCGCATTAAGGCGGTAAAACGAGGGATACCAGCACAATAACTATGGTGGTCCACTCACCTGATGAGGTTGTGATGTGTCACAACCAACATAAAGAGCCTGGCCGCTGCAGATCCTGTAGAAAAATCAGCGTTGCAAAGAAGAAAAAGATCGGGATTCATCCGCGCTCGACCACAAGGAGATACAGGATAGGAAAGACACACTTTATTCACACACGGAACACACAAATTGCCTAACTGACTATTTGTACTGTGGGTAGATTGTTGTCACTTTTCCTGGTGTTTGTTATCTATTCTGAGTAGATTGGCAGCTTTGGACACTTTTGAAGGTGTTTTCTATGTGTTTGCTGTAGTCTGCCATTGATTCCAATGGGGTTCGACGGTGTTCGATGAACATTCGACGAACAATTCGTCGAACACACCTTAATTCGGCAAATCGAATCGAATTCGAACACTTAGGTGGTAGCTCATCACTAATTGTAATCTCCTGCCTCCCCTTTTGCACCCTTCCACCACTCCAGTCAATCATAAACTCTATCCACCTGTCTCCCCGCTATTCTCCTCTCTGTTAAGCCCTTTACTGGCTCTCCATTTCTTAGAGGCCCCGATTCAAAACCCTGACTATGACATACAAAGCCATCCACAATCTGTCTCCTCCGTACATCTGCGACATGGTTTTCCGATACCTACCCTCACGCAACCTTCGATCCTCTCAAGACCTCCTCTTCTACTCCCCTCTTATTTCTTTATCCTACAACCCCATACAAGATTTCTCCCGTGCATCCGCTATACTCTGGAACTCTCTGCCCTAACACTTCAGACTCACCCACCATGGAAACTTTCCAAAGGAATGTGAAGACCCACCTTTTCTGACAAACCTACAACCTACAGTGAACCTCAGTCCACTAAACCACCGCATGACCAGCCATACCCTCTCCTATTGTATCCTCATCCATCCCTTGTAGTCTATGATCCCTCACGGGCAGGATCCTCTCTCCTTGTGTACCTTGTGTGCCTTATATTGTTCATGTATCTGTAATTGTCTATGTATGCCCTTTCCGCATGTAAAGCGCCATGGAATAAATGGTGTTATAATAATAAATTATAATAATGAATCATGTGACCCTGTATGTATCATTTCACATTTGTCACTCATTTAGTGTCACAGTAATATGACCGTACACTCCCAAAAATGATGTGTTAATAAACAGGACACTCCTACTTTAATTAAGGAGGGTCACTCTGGCTGCGGGACTTTGGAAATTCAAATTAGATGACTTCAGCTAATTTTTCCAAAAATGTTTATTTGCAGTGAATACATCTGTGTAAATCTCAATACTGAAAAGCCTAAAATTTTTCAAGATATGAGCCATTGCTCTGTGTCTTGTGGGCTTCATAATGTGAGCACAAATCTGAGTTACAATCCAGGAATGACAGAGGTGCTGCATATCTGGATATGATACAGGACAAGGGGCATTCAAATAGCCGTGGCTCATTATATTTGCAGCCTAATTGATAAAGAAGTTTATGATACTACATGTCGGTTCTGGAAGCAAGTGCGGGCTGCAGCAGCGGATGCATGATTCTGTGTGCTCGTTAAAAAATGTAATATTCACTGCACCTAATAAGCGGGCACATAGGATCATACAGCTGCTGCTGAATTTGGGATGATCATGTGTGCTGGCTTATTAAGATAAATAATATTCACTGCATGTAATGAGTGGGCACATAGGATCACACAGCTGCTGCTGTATCTGGGGTGGTCTTGTGTGCTGGCTCATTAAGAGAATTAATATTCACTGTACTTAATGAGCAGGTACACAGGATCACACAGCCGTTGCTGAAGCAGCCATGGGTGATTGTTTGTGCCCACTCATTAAGAGAATGAATACATTACTGTATTGTATTCCCTCTGACGACATGTGGAGTTGCTTACCCACTAATAAACTCTCAGTTTGAGAAGAGGACACAGTGCTGTGAGGGAGAGGAAGTCGGGCAAGTATGATCGTTTATTTTTAAAATGTGAGATATGATGGGGACCATATATACCAGAATGAGGGACATATACCAGGGCGGGGGCCACATAGCAGGATGGGTGACATATATACCAAAGTGAAGGATCATATATACTAAGATGGGGATCAAGTACCCGGATGGTGGCCATACATACCAGAGTGGGGGCCACATACCAGGATGGGGGCCATACATACTATGGTGAGGAATTATAGATACCAGGATTGGGGCGATGTATCAGGACGGGGGCCATATACCAGGATGAGGGCCATATACCAGGATGGGGGGCCATACACCAGGGTGGTGGATCATATAAACTATGATGGGGGACCGTATATACCAGGATGGTGGATCATATAAACTATGATGGGCGACCGTATATACCAGGATGGTGGCCATGAACCAGGATGGGGGCTATATAAAAGGTTGGAAGATCATAAAAACAGTGCCAAAATGGGGTCATATATCAAGATGTGGGGCTGTAAGTAGGGGCTGGAATGGATTAATAGCATTTCAATTAATTTTAATGGAGAAATTTAATTTGACGTAAGAGTAAATTGAATAACGAGCTCAGTCACAGAACAAATTAAGCTTGTAAGTCAAGGTATTACTGTACTTGGAAATGTGGGGGAGGGGAAGAAGATAGTAATAGGTTACACTATATAGAAAAGAGAGACACCGCCGATTATAAAAGCTGTTTTGTCACAAAGCTACATGCAAATTCTTCTGCCATCAAAGTAAATGAAAATTCTGAAGTTTTGTGCACATATTGATTTTTTCCTCTTGCAGATATAGTGCAGAAATAAATCTGCAGTATGTTAATTCTGCACCAAATCTGCATCTCCTGGCAGAAAAACACACCATAAACACAACACTTTTTCTAATGTCTTCTTAGTGCAGTTTTGCAACAAAACTGCATACAAATCCTTATGCCAGCAAAGTAAATGAGAATTCTGACATTTTGTGCACAAGTTGCTTTTCTCTTGCAGATTTGGTTCAGAAATAAATCTGCAGCTTTCACACTGCTTCTAGGTTTGCTCATTAAGTCTCATAAATATTCACTGCTTTCCCCACCCAACATGTGTTCCAGCAACTGTGATTGGTTGCCTTACACACAACTGGTGTAAAAATAAATATATAACTTTAAAAAAATGGCATGGTGTCACCTGTATTTGATATCCAGCACAAGTAAAGCTGATGGCTGGAGGCTGCAGCCCCCAGGTATGAGCATTATCGTGGATGGGTATCAAAATATGTAGGACCCCATGACATATTTTTAAATTATTTCAATAAATAATTAATTAAAAAAACAACAACGTGTGTTCCCCCTCAATTTTGATACCCAGCCAATATAAAGCACATGGCTGGGGGTTGGAAGTCTCTGCCTGGGGAGGCCCATGGTGATTGGGCCCTCCCCAGGCCAAAAATAGCAGCTGTCAGATGCCCAGAATTAGTGCATTCATTAGATGCACCAAATCCTAGCAGTTTACCCAACTCATCCCAATTGCCCTGGTGTAGTGGCTATTGGGGTAATATAAAGGATTAATGACAAGCACTAAAAAAATTCTTAATTTAAAATAAAACACATACACACCATCTTGAAATTCTTTATTAACCCCCCAAATACTCTTGCTGGTCCGCAGTAATCCTCACAAGGTCCGATCAGAAAACTCAGTTGAAGTGGAAGGGTAGTAAGAGAGAGGGGGAAATAAGAAGGTACGGGGGGGGAGGGGGGGTAGGCAGTCCAGTCCAGCTACCAGGAAGTCAATATCGGATGCCGTTCACATTGTTATTTGAGCGGGGAATATCTTAGTCATGCTTGCAATTGTGCGTTGTCATTTTTGATGTTATTATATGTTACATGTAACAACATGTTGATTGTTATGTTATGCAAACATCACCAATAAAAAGACCATTGAAAAGAAAAGAAAACTCAGTTGAACCCGTTGCTGGATTAAATGATTCTGGGGCATGGCACCACAGCAGTCTGACATTCTGACAGTTAAGTGACTGGGTGTCACACTCTAGGGCTCCTCTGCTGCTCTCAGTGAATTCAGTTGAGCACACTGGATTTCGGGTTATATAGCAGTACAGCAGTCCGGCAATCCCGCAGTAGTTCAACAATCTGTAGGTGTCCACAGTTTGAACTCGGCAGAACTTGCTGCCGGATTGCTGGACTGTTGTACCGGCATTTTCCTCAATCTGACAGCAGGTTCAACTGAGTTCACTAAGGGCAGTGTGGGAGGTATAAACTCAGTGACGTCACCACTTCCACAGCTGAGGGCTCCCCGTGGCTGTCAATGTGTCCCAGAAGCTGCAGTGAATGGTCACATTTTCCATCACAGCAATTTCTGGATGTTATAGATCCGGGATTGTCGTCGGACCTCATGTGGATTACTTCGAACTTGCAGGGATGTTTTGGGAGTTAATTAAACGGTAAAAGAGGGTGTGTTTTTTATTTCAAAATAAAGGATGTTTCTTTGTGTTTTGCATTTATTTCTTTTGAATTACAGGTTAGTAATGGTGGGGTATCAGAGATCCCTACCCATTACTAACCTAGAGCTTGATGGTATCTGTGAATTTTGACAAACCAAAGCTGTCATTAACCCCTTATATTACTCCGATTGCCACCACATTGGGGCAATCACGATGAGTTGGGTAAAGTGCAAAGATTTCTTGTATCTAATGGCTGTGCCAATTCTGGGCATCTTTGGGCTGTGTTCACACTGGGCGTTTTTGGGCTGTTTTTGCTCAGCAGTTTTTGTAGCCAAAACCAGGAGTAGAGCAATCAGAGGAAAAGTCTAATAGAAACACGTCACCACTTCTGGATTTAATCACCCACTGCTGGTTTTGGCTACAAAAACTGCTGAGCAAAAACAGCCCAAAAACGCCCAGTGTGAACACAGCCTATGGCTGTTAATAGCCTGGAGAGGGTCCAATGACTATGGACCTTATGCAAGCTGAGAAAACTAGCCCACAGGTGTGTGCTTTATCTTAGCTGGGTATCAAAATTGGGGGTCCCCATGCCTTTTTTTTTAAATTACTTATATAAGTATTTTTTAAATCCCCACGTGGGGTCTCCTTTTTTTGATACCCAGCCCAGATACTGCATGCACCTGGGGGTACATCCTCCAGTTTTTGGCTTTATCTGCACTGCATCTAAAAATATGGGGGACTAAATGTAATTTTTCCAATGATTTATTTATTTTGACATTAGTGCAAGAGCAACCAATCCCAGACGCCAGCACTGAGGGTGGGTGAGCGAAGGAGAGGAATGTTCTTAAGGATTAATGAGCAGAACCAGAAGCAACAACAGTGGTATGGAAACCCGGTCAGTAAATATGATTTAACTACTTCATTCCCTATTTTGAACTGGTAAAGCTTGCTGATTGGCTGTGCTACAGCATTTTAACAAGCTTTATCCAGGTGGCTGAACCTGAACAGTAACACAGACATCCCTGAGGCTTCTAACTTGGGATCCATTCATGGACACTAGGTATCTGGTACAGACCTTGAACTTTATAGATCAGGATCACTCATCGCTGCAGATGATTGATTATATTTCATTGGTTACAGGTTAAACATAAGGTTTTTGTTTTAACCATTTTTACAGACTGCCTTTGATTTTTCAGAATATTAAAGGGATTGTCCATTACAACCCTTTCTCAATCAGCATGTCAGCCCCAGGGTAAAATAAAAATGCTTATACTCAACCACGGTGCCGTCGCCATTAAAGCAGTGTTGGCACTCATTTTCCCAAGGCTCATGTGACACTGATATGTCATGCATGCTCCATGCCAAATCAGCACTGGCTTCAGTCTGCCTGCCTTCAGATTAATGAAACATCAAGAATATGTTAGAGCCGCCGCTGGCTTCTTGCGTGTTAATGATACATTGCAAGGCAGGGAGAGTCTTGGCAAACATGCTGATTGACAAAGGATTGTCCAGGTAGTGGACAACCCCTTTAAGATTCAAATGGCACAGAAGGAGACTAATTTTGTTATAATTTTTTCATTGGATAAATAAAAAAGGAAGTATATTTAGCCGTTTTATCATCGAGTAAAGGTACTGTACATAACATCTTCTGCTTAGGGTAATTGTATCCTACATAGTCTTATGGTAATGAAGGGGACATATATTACTATTTTTTCTTATGTATTTTAAATTCAACCTTATGGCGAAACAGTAACCCTGTTTTTTTTGCAAAATAGGCACACAGATTATTAAACGTGGCCTGCTGATAGGTAAATTGGAGCTCCATTTTGCTCGACAAAGGTGAGGGGTTGAAAAATTTATATTACAAAATAAAACAAACAAAACCGCTAATTATTAGTAAATGTTGCTAGAAATCTATTTCATCCCTTAACGACCCATGAGAAGTTTTGTATGTCATTGATTATCTCCCTGCCTTTGATGTGGGTTCACTCACCGTATGCTGTAGTTAAAAAAAATTATTAAAAAAACAATTGCAGAACCTATTTTTTTTGCTATTTCGTCAAACTTGGATTTTCTTTCCTGTTTACCATGACATCTTATGAGAAAATGGATGGTTTCATTCAAAAGTACATCTCATTCTGCAAAAAACAAGTGCTCACGCAGCTATATTGATGAAAAAAAAAAAGTTATGGCTAATGGGAGGAAAAACAAAAGTGTAAAAACAAAAAAATACCCAATCTTTAAAGTATAAATGTCATTGAAAAAAAAAAATACTACACTGGTTGTTAACCCTAGAATGCGCAACCATAGAAATCTATACTTTCACATACTTGGGGCCTTTTAGGCCTGTGTGCAAATAACATGGAGTAACTCAAATAGAAATACTTTTCAAAGTTTATTTGAGATGTGAATATTTCAAAACATTATAATTATGTGCATAAAACAAAAAAAGTAATTACACCGGCTTAAAACGTCCAAAATATGCATTCTATATAATTCTTTATATAGAAATAAAAAAAGCAATACAGCACTCAAGGTCTAGTCTGAACTGATGCAAGCTGCAATACTGAACAATACACAAAAAAAGTTCACAGCAGCACACAGTCACTGCCAAACATGTGTGTATACATACATATAGATAGAAGTAAAAACACCTATGCTTTTGAGAAAAAATATAAAAACATAATTTTTTCAAAAAACTCTATATTTGGATTTTTTTGGGATATTTTATCTTTGTAATCTAAGGTTCTTGGTACACATATTGGCCAATACCTGTTTGTCCATCAACCAGCTTCAAGGTGACCTAAGATCTGATGGGTCCCTATCCTACCATGTCACACATTCCTTGGGCTCAGCTAAGCCTCCATTTTTATAATTTTTAAGTGGGAGGACTCACTGTAAAATCAAAGACCACCTGGGGTCGATGTGACTCACATGATTGGCAGTGACTGTGTGCTGCTGTGATATTTTTTCTGTGTATTGTTCAGTATTGCAGCTTGCACCAGTTCAGACTAGACCTTGAGTGCTGTTTAGCTTTTTTTATTTCTATATAATTATTGGAGTTACTGGCTCCACAGCTTTACTCTGCACCCCCATCGATCCCAGGTGGTCTTTGATTAAAGTGAGTCCCCCACTTAAAAATGATAAAAATGTAGGCTTAGCTGAGCCCAAGGAATGTGTGACATGATAGGATAGGGACCCATTAGATCGAAGGTTACCTTGAAGCTGGTTGATGGGCAAACAGGTATTGGCCAATATGTGTACCAAGAACCTTAGTTTACAAAGATAAAATATCCCAAAAAATCCAAAAATTGAGTTTTAAAAAAAAAACAAAAAACTTATATTTTTATATTTTTTCCAAATGCATAGTTTTTTTTTACTTCTATCTATATGTATGTATATACACATGATTGGCAGTGAGTGTGTGATACTTTGAACTTTTTTTCTGTGTATTGTTCAGTATTGCAGCTTGCACCAGTTCAGACTAGATCTTGAGTGCTGTTTAGCTTTTTTACTTCTATATAATCATTAGAGTTACTGGCTCCACAGCTTTACTCTGCACCCCCATTGACCCCAGGTGGTCTTTGATTAAAGTGAGTCCTCCCACTTAAAGATTATAAAAATGGAGGCTTAGCTGAGCCCAAGGAATGTGTACCATGGTGGCATAGGGACCCATCAGATTTAAGGTCACCTTGAAGCTGGTTGATGGACAAACAGGTATTGGCCAATATGTGTACCAAGAACCTTAGTTTACAAAGATAAAATATCCCAAAAAAATCAAAAAATTGAGTTTTTTGAAAAAACGTATGTTTTTATATTTTTTCTCAAATGCATAGGTGTTTTTACTTCTATCTATATGTATGTATACACACATGATTGACAGTGACTATGTGCTGCTGTGAACTTTTTTCTGTGTAATTCTTTATATATGTATAATTTTTTTGTCTAAAAATTTTTTATATAAAAGTTGTAGTAAACATGGTGCAGGAATATTTCTTTTCAAAAACTTTCCTTTTCAACTTTACTAATTACGCCAACAATTTTTACATATTATTTTTTCGGAAGAATGTTCCTTGCAGACATTTTGTCCACAAGTAGTACAGAAATGCTCTGATTTCCTTTCCTTCATTCCTGGACAAATATAACAGCGCTTTATTTTTTTTCTTTTGGCTCTGGGTGTTCCTTGAAATGTATACCACATCGGATCATAGCTTCCGTAATTTGCCTTGGCAAGCATTTCGTGTTGATCGCTCCATCATGGTAGGCATCAAATGTTCATAGCAAAGTTCCGTCAAGAATAGACTGTTGTGAATTCTGCTTGTGGGCTCCCTCCTATGGTTGTGGCTGGTAATGCAGTTGATCCGGTTTTGCAGTCTTGGTCAGGTGAATTGGATAATTGGAATTTAGACTGGAGTATTTAGGTTTGCAGGATTTCTTCAGTCATTGCCAGTTGTCAATTGTTCCTGGAGGTGTTTCACCCCTGCCTGGTCTCTTCCAGCCCTGCTGCAAAACTTCCAGCTATGTGAATGGTTTTGTTTTCTTGTGGCACACATGCTGTGTGTTTGTTTTGGAATTGTCTATTTCTGCTCAGAGGGTTGTGGGTTGCATGTCTGTCTTAACCTGCTCTCTGTTAGGAAGTTTTCTTCCTAGGATTTAAGTGCTATTCATTTCTTGTTGGCTTGTACAGCTTTTGATTGTGTCAGCATTGTTGGATTCACAGGAGTTCCGCAGATTTAGAGTAGACTCTGTGATATTTTTGCTTCAACAGAAAAAGACCCTTTTTCTATAGGAATGATCACACAATTATATCCAAATACAAATAAATTTCAAAATGTTATTTATATTCCATAATTTCATATATAAAAATATTAAAATCATATATCCAGAGCATTTCTTCTTAAGGGATCCATAAGTTACCAACAACAGCAATATATATTACATAGTACATAACAATCTATATATACTTAACAATTCATTCTTATAGCCACAGTGTGACCTATACTACCATTAATTCTATCTCCACTAATGGCAGGGTTTTTTGGCCTTTTAAAACCTATATATATATATGGGTGCTGCTGACTAATGAAGATATTACACCACCCGGAAGAAGCGAGGTGCGAAACGGACGTAGGGGAGAGGGGACCGCAGTTACAGCACAGCAGTAAAGATCAGGTACATTCCTTAACGTTCTCATAGGGGTCCTGGACCATATACTTATGGATGGAGGACTGGGGAGGTGATTCATGCTGACGGTGCAGTTTTGTTTATACCATATTGTAGATAAGATACCTCAGTGAGAGTGAGGCTATTGGTGGTGTAACATCTTCATTAGTCAGCAGCACCCATATATATATAGGTTTTAAAAGGCCAAAAAACCCTGCCACTAGTGGAGATAGAATTAATGGTAGTATAGGTCACACTGTGGCTATAAGAATGAATTGTTAAGTATATATAGATTGTTATGTACTATGTAATATATATTGCTGTTGTTGGTAACTTATGGATCCCTTAAGAGGAAATGCTCTGGATATATGATTTTAATATTTTTATATATGAAATTATGGAATATAAATAAAATTTTGAAATTTATTTGTATTTGGATATACCGTATATACTCGTGTATAAGCCGACCCGTGTATAAGCCGACCCCCCTACTTTTGCCCCCAAAACCTGGGAAAACCTATTGACTCGTGTATAAGCCGAGGGTGGACTCCAGCACAGGTATACAGCCCCCAGCAGTGTGGTATACAGCAGCCCAGAGGTATATAATGCAGCAGCCCCAGAGGTATATACAGGCAGGCCCCAGAGGTGTATATACAGGCAGGCCCCAGAGGTGTATATACAGGCAGGCCCCAGAGGTGTATATACAGGCAGGCCCCAGAGGTATATAATGCATCAGCCCCAGAGGTATATAATGCATCAGCCCCAGAGGTATATAATGCAGCAGCCCCAGAGGTATATACAGGCAGGCCCCAGAGGTATATACAGGCAGCCCCCAGAGGTATATAATGCAGCAGCCCCCAGAGGTATATAATGCAGCAGCCCCCAGAGGTATATAATGCAGCAGCCCCCAGAGGTATATAATGCAGCAGCCCCAGAGGTATATAATGCAGCAGCCCCCAGAGGTATATAATGCAGCAGCCCCCAGAGGTATATAATGCAGCAGCCCCCAGAGGTATATAATGCAGCAGCCCCCAGAGGTATATAATGCAGCAGCCCCCAGAGGTATATAATGCAGCAGCCCCCAGAGGTATATAATGCAGCAGCCCCCAGAGGTATATAATGCAGCAGCCCCAGAGGTATATAATGCAGCAGCCCCAGAGGTATATACAGGCAGGCCCCAGAGGTATATAATGCAGCAGCCCCCAGAGGTGTATAATGCAGCAGCCCCCAGAGGTATATAATACAGCAGCCCCCAGAGGTATATAATGCAGCAGCCCCCAGAGGTATATAATGCAGCAGCCCCCAGAGGTATATAATGCAGCAGCCCCCAGAGGTATATAATGCAGCAGCCCCCAGAGGTATATACAGGCAGGCCCCAGAGGTATATAATGCAGCAGCCCCCAGAGGTATATAATGCAGCAGCCCCAGAGGTATATAATGCAGCAGCCCCAGAGGTATATAATGCAGCAGCCCCCAGAGGTATATAATGCAGCAGCCACAGAGGTATATAATGCAGCAGCCCCCAGAGGTGTATATACAGGCAGGCCCCAGAGGTGTATACAGGCAGCCCCCAGAGGTGTATATACAGGCAGGCCCCAGAGGTATATAATGCAGCAGCCCCCAGAGGTATATAATGCAGCAGCCCCAGAGGTATATAATGCAGCAGCCCCAGAGGTATATAATGCAGCAGCCCCAGAGGTATATAATGCAGCAGCCACAGAGGTATATAATGCAGCAGCCCCCAGAGGTGTATATACAGGCAGGCCCCAGAGGTGTATACAGGCAGCCCCCAGAGGTGTATATACAGGCAGGCCCCAGAGGTGTATAATGCAGGCAGGCCCCAGAGGTGTATACAGGCAGCCCCCAGAGGTGTATAATGCAGGCAGCCCCCAGAGGTGTATAATGCAGGCAGCCCCCAGAGGTGTATAATGCAGGCAGCCCCCAGAGGTATATAATGCAGCAGCCCCAGAGGTATATAATGCAGCAGCCCCAGAGGTATATAATGCAGCAGCCCCAGAGGTATATAATGCAGCAGCCCCCAGAGGTATATAATGCAGCAGCCCCCAGAGGTGTATATACAGGCAGGCCCCAGAGGTGTATACAGGCAGCCCCCAGAGGTGTATATACAGGCAGGCCCCAGAGGTGTATAATGCAGGCAGGCCCCAGAGGTGTATACAGGCAGCCCCCAGAGGTGTATAATGCAGGCAGCCCCCAGAGGTGTATATACAGGCAGGCCCCAGAGGTGTATACAGGCAGCCCCCAGAGGTGTATATACAGGCAGCCCCCAGAGGTGTATATACAGGCAGGCCCCAGAGGTGTATACAGGCAGCCCCCAGAGGTGTATATACAGGCAGGCCCCAGAGGTGTATACAGGCAGCCCCCAGAGGTGTATATACAGGCAGCCCCCAGAGGTGTATAATGCAGGCAGCCCCCAGAGGTGTATAATGCAGGCAGCCCCCAGTGGTGTATAATGCAGGCAGGCCCCAGAGGTGTATATACAGGCAGGCACCCAGTGGGGTATACAGCAGGCCCCCAGTGGCACTCGCCCCCCCACACTGTGCAGAGCCCCCCCTCCCGATGCATTATCTTACCATCCAGCCGCGTCTTCATCACCGCCGGTCCTCCCGTCCATCCTCGAGCGCTGCGTTCCCGGTCTCATGTGACCCGGCGGTCGCAGTCGGATGACGTCATCGCGCCGGGTCACGTGAGAGCCGAACACAGCGCGAGAGGATGGACGGGAGGACGGTGATGAAGACGCGGCTGGATGGTAACATAATGCATCGGGAGGGGGGGGCTCTGCACAGTGTGGGGGGGCGAGTGCCATTGGGGGCCTGCTGTATATGGGGGCCTGCTGTATACCCCACTGGGGGCCTGTGAACATCTGGGGGCTGTATGCACGGCTCCCCCTGCCGCTGTGATGGGCGGGGGGAGCCGTGCATATCTAATGAGCGGCCCCACGTGACGGGCCGCTCTGTCAGGAGCCTCCCCCTGTCTCCTCCAGCCTCCCCAGCACCCGGACACAGCCCCCACACAGCACATACTGTATAGACCCGTGTATAAGCCGAGGGGGAGACTTTTCAGCCCAATTTTTGGGCTGAAAAACTCGGCTTATACACGAGTATATACGGTAATTGTGTGATCATTCCTATAGAAAAAGGGTATTTTTCTGTTGAAGCAATTGTCATTGTGGAGTGACTATATTTACTAGGGATTTTATTTTTAGTTTTTTTTTTCTGTGGTATTTTTGTATTATCTGCTGTGGATATTTTTTAAAGGATTTTTATACTGACTGCAATAGTCTTCTGTCCTGTCTTTATCTATCTAGCTAGAAGTGGCCTCATTTGCTAGATTCTGTTTTCTGCCTGAGTGTGTCTTTTCCTTTCTTACTGACAGTCAATATTTATAGGGAGCTTTCTATCCTTTGGGGGTTCTGCTCTGAGGCAAGATAGAATTCCTGTTTCTATCTTTAGGGGTAGCTAGTTCTCCGGCCGTGTTGAGGTGTCTAGGGTATGGTTAGTCACATCCCATGGCTACTTCTAGTTGTGGAGTTAGGTCAGGAACTGCAGTCAGTATAGGTACCACTTACTCCTGTGAAACATATTCATGCGGCTCTAAGGTCACCACATCATAACATAGACGTCTCTTGTCCTTCCTGTTGGCATGGAATTCTGGATGAGTTTCTCTATAAACAATATAGTTATTGAGGGCTGACACATCAAGGATATTATAAAAAATGACTACAGGCCAACGTTTTGTCTGCCTCTTACATGAATACTCTCCAATCATTTCATCCATCTTGTCCACACCTCCTTTTGTTTTATTATAATGCAATATGATTTCAGGTTTCTGTTTCCGGTACTTCCAACATGAAGCATTGTACTCAGTAATATCACAGATTTTTCTTTCTTTGCTTTATAAGATACCATTATTGCTTGATTGCAGAAGCCAAAGACACTTTCATAAAGTGGTCGCTTGGGATTGTGCTTCATGATTGGAGGAATTTCGCGGCAGTTAGGCCTCATAGTACCAACAAGTGTGAGTTTTTTCTGAAACAAAAATTTGCCCAGTTCCAAATTGGTAAAGTAGTTGTCCATTGTTATATTTTTTCCAGAATTGAAAATTGGCACTGCAAGTGTTTTTACTATGTCAGAACATAGGTCTTTCTGGACTGGAGCATCAGCTTCTTTGCCACAGTAAATCAGACCATTCATGCCATAATAGCTTGTAGAATCACAATCCAGAAAATCTTTATGTCATACTTGACAGGTTTACTGGGCATATACTGAATGAATTTGCAATGTCCCCTAAAGGCAAGAAGTCGCTCATCCACTTTCACATTGTCATTAGAATGGTAAAGCTTTGTACAGTTTTTGATTAAAAGATTCCAGATGTAGCTAATAGGGGCTAATTTATCTGTTTCCAACCTCACAGGACGAGTTGTCTTATCATCAAAACAAAGGCTTCTCTGAATATTCTCAAATCTATTGACTGACATTGTAGCTTTGTAGTGTGGATCTGAAAAAGGGTTCAGAAATAATTCTCTGATTGGAACATCGTACGATTTTGTACACTCTGCCAGAAGAGTTAGGGCAATATAACCATATAGTTCCTGTTTTGTTATATTTTTCCATGTTTTTTTTCTTCCTGAAGCGATATGTTTTCCTTCTAAGTTAGTATACACAACTACCTCATCTGCAATACCATCTGAAAAAAAGTTACAGAAAATATCTCTTTTGGACAAGAATTGGGGAATTCCTACAGCGCCTTCAGCAACTCTTATAATATTATGTGATGGGATTGCGTCCAAGAACCTCTGCAGTACTGTTCCAAAATACATTAGTTTTGGATGCTCTATTTGTACGTTCTGCTGGCTCCAGTACTTCTTCATCATCTGAAGAATCACTGGACGATGAAGTAGAGACATTAGCTGGTGGAATGTACTCTTCATCGGACAAAGAAAGTTCACTGTCTTCATCACTATCAAAAATGATTGCCTCAATTTCTTGGCCAGTCAAACCCCTGGATGTAGACTGTACCACTGTAACCTTAGATATCAGTAAACTAAAATGAAAAAAAAAAATGATTACAATCAGGGTTGTGTACTCTTTGTTAGTGTGTGTGCTGAAGGTAAAGTGCAGCCCCCCTCCTCTTACCTTAAGCAGGTCACCACTTTCTTTTAGGTGCAGTAGAAGCCTCTGGATTTTTGTAGCTCAGAAAGTTTCTTTTTCCAGAAACAAGAAAGCTGACTCCTTCCTCCAAAGTCTCTTCAGCAAGTAGCACACAATGAACAGGATGTTGTCTGTCCTCCTGTTCCTGTGTGTTCATGACCTGTGATGATGTCAGACACACATGACTTTGTGAGGGAGCCTCCCTCCCAAGATCACATGACCATGTAGTCAGGCAGAATCCACACTCTTCCTTGCAACAGTAGAGTCATAAAGACTGAGTAATAAAGACAAAGTCTTCCCCAGCAACAGTACAGACAAAAAGACTGAGGATCATATGTAAACCAAGTACAGGCCCAAGGCCCCAGGTATGTAAATGTGGGGTAGTCCAAAAAAAGAGTTGTTTTACAGAAATGCCTATAACATCAAAATATATGAACAACTGGAAATTACTAACAACTATATACCTGAGGAATACCTAGAGTTTCAAAATTCTAACTAAAGTAATCTTGCAGAAAATATAAAACAAGTATCCTAGCAGGCCTGTGAGGCCCCAGGTATGTGTTCTAGGGTTAATAATGGGTCACATAGTAGCTGAGATAATACTTTTTTTGTTCTTTGTGACTTATTTTCTCGCATTTTTATGCTCACTTTAAAAAATTGCATTCTATGGCTGTGTGGGCGTGGCCAGCATCTGATATGGAGCAGTGCAATGTGAAAGCAGAGAAGGGGTTAACAGACCGTGACTGAGCTGTTTGGAGCCAGATGACAGATCAGAAGCTTGTGCCAAAGAAAGGGGAGTTTGCACTGATCCTGACATTCTGACATTGCTTAGCATCTGTACTGTAGCCTGCAGTAATCTGGTATATTGTTCTCTCATCGCAGCAGTCAGCAGTGTGGATGCCATGAAAGCCCTGCCCCCTTTACCCTTATATGGTTACATGCCTGATGTTAAGTGTTAGAAGCTTGAAGACAGGTCTGACTGAGAATGAACATATGTCTGCTTCAGACACAGTCAAGTGGGGACACCTTGTGGAAGGTTTCTGAATGTCTTTAAACCAGAATTCTCCTATAAAGTTTATTTGAAAGTTTATTAATATCACTTGCTCTACATTATTATTAGATAAAAATTTAAATGGCGGTTACGCTTTAAATGTCTATAATGGCAAAATTTCTGAAAATGTTGATATCTTTAGATTTTGAAATAATTTTAACCTTATACACTATGCTTCAATTCCAGTTGCTGATTTCTTTATAACTTTACTAAACATTTGAGTTAACCTTCAGCAGTGATTTATAACACAGAGCCATGTTCTTTGTTATTGTGAAAATTTAACATTGGTGTCTGAACTTTTAGAAATACTGGCTACGAATTGACATCATTAAGTACATGCTCCCCATTATTGGCCTTGCCCTTGCATATACACAGCTTTTATAAATAGCTAATGCTGGCAATACACAACAACCAAAAATACTGCCTACAGTAATAATTATGTTATGTATGGTCAGGGAACCTATAGTCAATATAGGTAATTTGTACACATTTTAAATTGTCCATTTGACATATATCAATTATTCCTATCCATTATTACGTAGAACTCTACTATAACCGATGGTCACACATAGCTGAATGACTTTACCATGCACATAATATATCTCTGCCTTTCTGCAACATATTATATTCAATCCAAATGATGTGCATAAATCCCAGTATAAGCAATTTGTGGTGTTTTCTGTGGGTTATTTGCTGTAGCTGACAGTTTATGCCTTTTAATCAGTAATGAATGAGCTTGTGTTGTCTGACAATAGCATAATGCTGACTATGCAGCCTCATAATGGAGATTCATTTGCTTACTTTCCACAATACCAGGAAAGATATATTATAGTTACAGCCTAATGTATACATTGAATAAACAAAGATGAGCAACCCTGTATTACACAATCAAGCATTCTACTATTTTCTAAATGTCAGGGGTTTACAGTAGGGTAAAAAATCCATTAGTTTGAACCATTATAAATCACTAAACTTGAATTAAAAAAAAGGAAATTAAAAATATCTTTAAAAAAAAAAATATATATTATGTTGGAAATCTTATATATAATCGCCGTAGCTCACTTCCGTCATATTCGGCAGAACTTCCGTCGTCGAAGACGTGGCTGCCCAATGCGAGTCGTTGGCCTGCGCGAGCAATGGCCGCGAGGCCATTGCGAGTCGCTGCTTGAGCGCGAGCAATGGCCGCTAAGCGGCCATTGCGAGTCGCTGGCCGAAAATCGAACCAGAGGCTCGGCCATACATTTAGCGAGATACCGCTAATGTATGGCGAGCAATGGCCGCGAGGCCATTGCGAGTCGCTGCCTGAGGCAAGATTCTGATTGGTCGGCGGCAGCGAGTCCCCGCCACAGCGACCAATCAGAAACGCACGAGCAATGGCCACGAGGCCATTGCGAGTCGCTGCCTGAGGCAAGCCACAGCATGGGGCTGTAGTGTACACCGCTATGGTATACTACAGTCCCATGCACATACGCCTGTCCGCCCTGCTCCTAAGCCCCTACCCCCTAAGTCCGCCGCACCTAAGCCCCTACCCCCTAAGTCCGCCGCCCCTAAGCCCCTACCCCCTAAGCCCCGCCGCATCCTAAGCCCCCACCGATACCCCCTAAGCCCCGCCGCCTACCCCCTAAGTCCGCCGCACCTTAGCCCCTACCCCCTAAGTCCCGCCGCATTCTTAGCCCCCACCAATGCACCTAAGCCCCTACCCCCTAAGTCCGCCGCCCCTAAGCCCCTACCCCCTAAGTCTGCCGCACCTAAGCCCCTACCCCCTAAGCCCCGCCGCATCCTAAGCCCCCACCGATACCCCCTAAGCCCCGCCGCCTACTCCCTAAGTTCGCCGCACCTAAGCCCCTACCCCCTAAGTCCGCCGCACCTAAGCCCCTACTCCCTAAGCCCCGCCGCATCCTAAGCCCCCACCGATACCCCCTAAGCCCCGCCGCCTACGCCCTAAGTCCGCCGCACCTAAGCCCCTACCCCCTAAGTCCGCCGCACCTAAGCCCCTACCCCCTAAGCCCCGCCGCATCCTAAGCCCCCACCGATACCCCCTAAGCCCCGCCGCCTACCCCCTAAGTCCACCGCCCCTAAGCCCCTACCCCCTAAGCCCCGCCGCATCCTAAGCCCCCACCGATACCTCCTAAGCCCCGCCGCCTACCCCCTAAGTCCGCCGCACCTAAGCCCCTACCCCCTAAGTCCACCGCCCCTACCCCCTAAGCCCCGCCGCATCCTAAGCCCCCACCGATACCCCCTAAGCCCCGCCGTCTACTCCCTAAGTCCGCCGCACCTAAGCCCCTACCCCCTAAGTCCGCCGCCCCTAAGCCCCTACCCCCTAAGCCCCGCCGCATCCTAAGCCCCCACCGATACCCCCTAAGCCCCGCCGCCTACCCCCTAAGTCCGCCGCACCGAAGCCCCTACCCCCTAAGTCCCGCCGCATTCTAAGCCCCCACCGATACACCCTAAGCCCCGCCGCCCACCCCCTACTCCCTAAGCCCCGCCGCCTCCTAAGCTCCTGCCGCTGTCCCCCGCCGGTCTCGCTAACACCTAAGGCCCTACACCCTAAGCCCCCGCCGTCCCCTAACCTAACGCCGCCGTCGATCACTTACATGTCTTCTTCTACATCTGATCGTCCGTCCGATCCACAAGTCCTCCGTCTGGCCAGGCGTCCTCTTCGTCCGGCCCCGGGGGTCTTCTCTCTTCTTTCCGCCATCTCCGGCTCTTCGTCCGGCCCCGGGGGTCTTCTTTCTTCTTTCCGCCATCTTCCGGCTCCGACGTCCTCTTCACTTCTCATTGCGAGAGAATGGACGAAAAATCCTCCATTCTATCTGTATGAGATGTGAGGCGCTCTTCTGATTGGTCGCTGTCTACTGCCGTCAGCCAATCAGAAGAGCGCCTCACTTCTCATAGACATACATTAGCGGTGTGTCGGCGAATTTAAGGCCGGGCCCCTGGTTCTATTTTCCGGCCATAAAATCGCCGACACACCGCTAATGTATGTCTATGGGATTTTTAAAAATGGCGCCGCGATTCGGATTGGTCGCTGTCTGCTAACGCCGACCAATCAGATTTCGCCCTCACTTCCCATAGACATACATTAGCGGCGTGTCCGCGATTTTAGGTCCGGAAAATAGAACTAGGGGCCCGGCCTTAAAATCGCCGACACACTGCTAATGTATGTCTATGGGATTTTTAAAAATGGCGCCGCGATTCGGATTGGTCGCTGTCTGCTAACGCCGACCAATCAGATTTCGCCCTCACTTCCCATAGACATACATTAGCGGCGTGTCCGCGATTTTAGGTCCGGAAAATAGAACCAGGGGCCCAGCCTTAAAATCGCCGACACACCGCTAATGTATGTCTATAGGATTTTTAAAAATGGCGCCGCGATTCGGATTGGTCGCTGTCTGCTAACGCCGACCAACCAGATTTCGCCCTCACCTCCCATAGACATACATTAGCGGCGTGTCCGCGATTTTAGGTCCGGAAAATAGAACCAGGGGCCCGGCCTTAAAATCGCCGACACACCGCTAATGTATGTCTATGGGATTTTTAAAAATGGCGCCGCCCAAAAAGTCCTCACACCCCCCCAAAAAGTCCTCACACCCCCCCAAAAAGTATTCACACCCCCCGAAAAAGTATTCACACCCCCCCAAAAAGTCCTCACACACCCCCCAAAAAAGTCCTACACAACCCCCCCAAAAAGTATTCACACCCCCCCAAAAAGTATTCACACACCCCCAAAAAGTATTCATACCCTCCCAAAAAGTATTCACACCCCCCCAAAAAGTATTCACACACCTCCAAAAAGTATTCACACCCACCCAAAAAGTATTCACACCCCCCCAAAAAGTATTCACACACCCCCAAAAAGTATTCACACCCCCCCAAAAAGTCCTCACACCCCCCCAAAAAGTATTCACACACCCCCAAAAAGTCCTCTCACCCCCCCAAAAAGTATTCACACACCCCCAAAAAGTATTCACACACACCCAAAAAGTATTCACACCCCCCCAAAAAGTATTCACACCCCCCCAAAAAGTCCTCACTCCCCCCCAAAAAGTCCTCACACCCCCCCCAAAAAGTATTCACACACCCCCAAAAAGTATTCACACCCCCCCAAAAAGTATTTAACACCCCCCCCAAAAAGTCCTCACACCCCCCCAAAAAGTATTCACATCCCCCCAAAAAGTATTTACAACCCCCCGAAAAAGTATTCACACCCCCCCAAAAAGTCCTCCAAACACCCCCTAAAAAGTATTCACCCCCCCCCAAAAAGTATTCACACCCCGCCAAAAAGTCCTCACACCACCCCCCAAAAAGTCCTCACACCCCCCCAAAAAGTATTCACACACCCCAAAAAAGTATTCACACCCCCCCAAAAAGTATTCACACCCCCTCCAAAAAGTCCTCTCACCCCCCCAAAAAGTATTCACACCCCCCCAAAAATTATTCACACCCCCCCCAAAAAGTCCTCACACCCCCCCAAAAAAGTCCTCACACCCCCCCCAAAAAGTATTCACACCCCCCCAAAAAGTCCTCACAACACACCCCCCCAAAAAGTATTCACACACCCCCAAAAAGTCCTCCACCCCCCCCAAAAAGTCCTCACAACCCCCCCAAAAAGTATTCACACACACCCCCAAAAAGTCCTCACAACCCCCCCAAAAAGTATTCACACCCCCCCAAAAAGTATTCCACACCCCCCCAAAAAGTATTCATACCCCCCCAAAAAGTATTCACAACCCCCCAAAAAGTATTCACACACCTCCAAAAAGTATTCACACCCCCCCAAAAAGTATTCTACACCCCCCCAAAAAGTCCTCACACAAACACCCCCCAAAAAGTATTCAAACACCCCAAAAAGTCCTCTCATCCCCCCAAAAAGTATTCACACCCCCCCAAAAAGTATTCACACCACCCCCAAAAAGTATTCACACCCCCCCAAAAAGTATTCACACCCCCAAAAAGTCCTCACCCCCCCAAAAAGTCCTCACACCCCCCCCAAAAAGTATTCACACACCCCCCAAAAAAAAGTATTCCACAACCCCCCCAAAAAGTCCTCACACACCCCCCCAAAAAGTATTCACACCCCCTAAAAAGTATTACAACCCCCCAAAAAGTATTCACACCCCCCAAAAAGTCCTCACACCCCCCCAAAAAGTATTCACACCCCCCAAAAAGTATTCACAACACCCCCCCAAAAAGTCCTCACCCCCCCCAAAAAAGTATTCACACCCCCCCAAAAAGTATTCACACCCCCCAAAAAGTATTCACACCCCCTCCAAAAAGTCCTCTCACCCCCCCCAAAAAGTATTCACACACCCCCAAAAAGTATTCACACACCCCCAAAAAGTCCCACCCCCCCAAAAAAAGTCCTCACACCCCCCCAAAAAGTATTCACACCCACCCAAAAAGTATTCACACCTCCCCAAAAAGTATTCACACCCCCCCAAAAAGTCCTCACACACCCCCCAAAAAGTATTCACACCCCCCCAAAAAGTATTCACAACCCCCCCAAAAAGTCCTCACACCCCCCAAAAAGTCCCTCACACCACCACACACCCCCTACACACTACTATAATCAAATTAATGCACGTTCTAGAATCCCGATGCATTTGCATCGGGCTCACAGCTAGTAAAATATAAAAGTCATAATAGTAACACTTGTATGGAAAGCCCCAAAAATACTGATATAGAATTTTTAATTGAGCTGACTCAATACAGCCCTAGACTCCCCAAATAATGCAGAACACACCCTTACTGTCCCTCAACTGTAACAATGCTAAAATAATCTCAAGAAGGAGCAGAAGAAGCAAGAAACTGAATTACTTTTCTCCTTTGTTTACAAGAGAACCCATCTAAAGTTGTTGTATACTAGAAACAATACAATTTTTTTTATTAATGGCTTAATTTTGTTTTCTATATAATTATTTTTCCCAAAATAGCTCCTTTAATATACAAATTATGTCTTCAGGGAGGGAGTAGATGAGCTCTAGTGCCACTTATTGAAAGTAAGAATCCTACAAGTCATAATTGACTCTTTAATGAGACTTTCAATATGACTTAAGGTACCGTTACACGCTTCAATGTCATTAAGATATCACCAACGATCTTACGGGAGCGTGGTCGTTAGGACATCGTTTTGACATCATTGGTGAGATGTCACACATCTAGATATTGTGGACGACGCACCAACGATGTAGTGAGCAGCTATCGTTCGCACAACCCAGTGAACGATACTTTTTCACTGTTGTGAATTGGGGAAGTCGTTAACGACATCATGACCGCGGCGTCACACACAATGATGCAGCAGGTTGAGTGATCGAGGATCGTCTGATTTGAGAACATGTTTTCAAATATGCGATCAACGATCCAATGATTTATCGTAGTCGTATCTCGGTGTAACACGCAACGACGTCCTAACGTTGTCGTTTAAACAACTCCAAACCCGTCATGTTTGAGCGATATCGTTCACGATCTTGTACCTTGTAACGGGGCTTTTAGGATTTGTGCCAGATCAGAGCCCCAAACTGCAGATGCTACATTTCTGGCTGATTCTCCCCATCAGTGCAGTGTGTGGGATCTGATCTGGATGTATGAGAGATTAAGATGAGGTCACAGGAATAGCTTTTCTTCTTGTGTAGAGTGACACACCAATCCAGCATGTCAATATTAAGGAGACTTATAGCGAATTCATCTACTTCCTCCATGAAGGGACAATTTACATATTTCCCAGAGGAGCATTGTGGCTATAAGTCTGCTCACTGCAGAGATGCCGGATTAGTGTGTCATTCTCCTCAAGGATTCCTTAAATATAGTAAGTACTTAGTCTGTACATTTTTGTGTGCATCTGATAGATATCTATTGTGCTATAATTTTGGAATCCAGTGAATTCCAATAAATAGTGCTAAAATTAAACAAGTCATTGAGGTTCATAACATAACATAAAAGACCAAACATATACCCTTTTTAGAATATCTCAAATATAAACAATTAATACAAATTCGTAATGCTAAAATATTACTCATAAGGTTCAAATCAAATCAAATGCTGAAACGTACTGTCAATAGTACAAGTCAAAACCAATCCAGATACTATATTATTTAACTAATTTTAGGTGTTTGTTGAAATGATATTAAAAACATGAAACATCATGTAATTAATATATCAAAAGTTATAGGCTGGCAGTTATAAGCTAAATATCAAGATTTAGAAAAGATAATACCATCAAAATCTACTATCTTTTTGAAAATACCCAAAATTATATTGTACTACTGTTTATAATGTTTATATGCAGAATAGTTGGAATATTTGTGTGGCACCCCAGAGTCCGATTGCCACAATGGCGTTGCCTCCCTCGGGGGGTGATGTCATGCTTGGAAGAAAGAGGGTGTATCCACACCAGGTAAGCCCACAGCATGCAACACTTCCTGACTCCAGACAAGAAGGGGGAGCCCAGAAACCCAGGTTCAGGGGAGCTCCCCTATAAATTCTGGCCTGGGGGCGGGGTTATTCAGTTCAGTTCCTAGGAGGACTGTGAAGACAACCTGTGGACTAAAGCAGTGCTAAGCTAGTCCCAGGCAGAGAAGAGAGTGAAGGAACGGCAAGCATGAGAGACCCATAGGAGAAGGTCTGAGGAAGGAGAGAAGCAGGCCTAGGGAGTGAAGCCAGTTATTGGGTTCACCCTAGAGCAGAAAAACGGACACCGGAGTCTGAGGTTGTGAGGGTACTATAGACCCAGCAGCCAAAATTGGAGGACAGGAGACTCCACCTCTCCCGGCCACAGCAAATCACCTAGAGGCACAGTAGCATTGGAGAGCTCAGGGACAGTGGCCAGGGGAGTGGTGCCCAGGAAGGGCTCAATCTGCCTGCCATACTGGTGAGAGACTTTCCAGCATGTAGAGAGGGTCGCAGCTTAGCTACAGGCAGCAAGGACCAGCAAAGAGATGCGCAGCAGGGAGGCCTCAGAACCCACCGGGTGAGAAGATCCCCACTTGCTTCCAGGTCACTTGGATTCCTAACATCTCCTGTGGACAGTACCCTGGCTTAAGCCTGCAACTACCAGTAAAGGTAAAGGATACGCACTGTGTGTCTGCTGGTTATTCCGCGCCCTCAGTCCTGCACCCCAACAGCCTACCATCGCCATAGACTTTACCGATTGCCTTGGGGAACTGCTCAATCCGTGGGGAGCTATACCACCTCAGCTGCGATTCCTTCACCCCCAGTGGTTATTAGTCAATCTTGTTTGGTGGGTCAAATAAGTTGATAGGCGGGAACAAAAAATGCCACGTAATTCTTTATAACTTACTACTGTGTGGAGCCCACTGGGATGGGGTACTCTGTACCGGACCGGGGTACTGCTGGGGATATCACGGCGGTCTTGGTCCGCACCATGTCCTGGGTTCCGCAATAAATGGGGGGATATTTACAGGGGAGTTTGTCGTGACGCCACCCACGGGTTGTGGTCAGTGAGGGGACCACCGCTTCTGCAGAACCTCTGGGGATGATGTTTGGGAGCTGGAGATGTAATGGCTCTCTGCAGATAGAGCTTGATTCCCCGGGGCAATGGTAGTAATAGTCTATAGATAGTGCTATGGATATTGCAGGATAGGGGTAGTAGTAGACATGATGGGCTTTTGAGAGGGTACGCAGGGTTTGAGCACAAGGATCACACACACTCATGGTTTTGAAGTTTTCCAAGGCTTTACTGCAGAGTTTGGTAGAAGAGTACTATCCACGGAGTCTGTACCGGGGCTGGGTTGCTCCCACCCTGTCCGGGTCCTCAGCTTCCCACTGCTGCACTGTGTGTGTGGCCCTGCTGCCACGTTAGCTAGGCTGCTGGCCCTGTTTCTCCTCACAGGTACCCCTTTTGCTAGGCAACTTGAGTCTTTCTGTGTACTTCTGACCCCGCCGTGTTGCTTCGCTGAGGTACAGTTTAGATCTACAACTTCCACTATCCCAGTGTTTTCTGTGCTGTGTGTTTCAGTCACAGATTTGGATCCGGTATCCAGTCTCTGCGCTCCTCTGGGGCGAGTTATGAGGTAACTCAGTCTCCCAAATATGTTCCTCTGTTTCTTGTACTTCTCTCCTCAGACCCTGGCTTCAGGCCTGAAAGTAGTCAGTGGTCCCTGTCAGGAGCTCTGCACTGCTCCCATTTACAGGTCCTCCTCCTAGTGCTCCCTGCACTAAACTGAACTGTCAACTGTCAACTCTCAACTAACTACTTCCTTCTCAGACCAGAATATATCAGGGGGCTGCTTGAGCTCCCCCTTCTGGCCTAGAGGTGCTAGTGCAGTGTCCAGTTTTGTGTTGGGGGGTAACCCTTGTGTTGTTACTGTGGCACATTAACCCCTGGGGTGCCACAACAGCATAACAAGATTTATTTATCACAAGCTACACTATGGGAAATTGAATGCTATGGACACTTATGATATTAAAATTGATTTTTATATATTGTACTGTTTAAAAAGTTGCACAATGTTTCCTTAATTTTCATATGCAGTTTCCAAACTACTGCCAGTTTTAATCTTTCCACATGTGGGTACATCTCCTAAACATCTCCATAGCATTAATGTACTAGAACACTTTCATTCCTATGCTCCGTATATCTTCTACGGCTATGTTTACATTAGGTTTGTAACATACATTAAAAGTGTATGTTGTGTGAAGGTTACAGTAGCTTGGCAAAGATCAAAAGAAATGTCCTTAGTTTCTCCAGAATATCGCTAAAAAATATACAGTGAACAATTAACAACTATTCCATATAGTGACTTATTTATTATTTTATTAACTTATATAGCTGCATCATACACAACAGTGCTTTACAGAGAATATATCCCTATAAAGAACCAACCACCAGGATTTAACCACATGTAAATCAGTGTAGAAGGTAATTGACTTGTGCAGCATGACATCAATATTTGGATTTTGTTATTTATTTCTTCTCTGTGAAGTTGTCATTCTGCTGTAAGCCAAGCCACCTCATCGATGAGTCTTGTTGAGAGGAAGGGGCTAGGGCAGTGATGGCGAACCTTTCAGGGGCCGAGTGCCCAAACTGCAACCCAAAACTTAATTTTTTATTGCGAAGTGCCAATAGGGCAATTTAACCTAAATTACAGGAGTGGACGTCACAAGCGCTGCACAGGGGAGAAGCCGCAAACGCAACTCTCTCCCCAGTACAGAGCTTGCTGTCCTGACTCCCTGATGATTAATTATATTATTTTAACAATTAATTGCTTTTAAACTTACCTTTGCAGTCTTCTCTTCTCTTCAGCAGTGGTCATTCAGCTCATGTGTGCAGTCTGGCGCTCCCACTGCCCTTTCCAGACACAGCAGACGGATTGATCTGAATGGAAAAAAATTGCAGAACGTTAGATAGATAGGAGATAGATATTATCATGGAATGAAAGCAGATTCCACACTGAAATCCTGGTCCCTGTCATGTAGCTATGTACTCCATCCTGTCTCTTTCCTTGAGGTTATGTGCTCCATCCTGACCCTCTCCTTGTAGTTATGTGCTCCATCCTGACCCTCTCCTTGTAGTTATGTGCTCCGTCCTGACCCTCTCCTTGTAGTTATGTCCCCATCTAGGCCTCCTTCTTGCAGTAATGTGCCTCATCCTTGTCACCTTGCAGTAGTGCCCAGTCTTGCAGTAATGTTCCTATCCTGCCATCTTGTAGTAAAGCCCCATCCTTGTCCCCTTGTACTAATGCCTCATCCTGCCCCTTCCTAGCAGTTATGTCTGCCTCCTGTCCACTCCTTGTAGTAATGCCCCATCCTGCCCCCTCCTTACAGAAATGCCCCTTCATGTCCACATCTTTCAGTAATGCCCCATCATGCCCTCTCCATGTAGTAATGCCCCATCATCGTAGTATTGCCCCATCATGCCCCCTCCTGGTAGTGTTGTTCCATCATGCCCTCTCCTGGTACTATTGCCCCATCATGCCCCCACCTGGTACTATTGCCCCATCATGCCCCCTCCTGGTACTATTGCCCATCATGCCCCCT